>JAHBCN010003337.1:27500-76741 GCA_019359885.1 Listronotus oregonensis | reverse complement strand
CAACCACAAATTTCCCAAAAAATTTTAAGGAAAACTGCGCAGGCCTGGCCTTAAGGATTTCCGAGGGTGTATGTAAATAGGCCTTTATTCTTCGATCTATTAGGACGGTTTTTTCCATTATTTGATTTTTTGTAATAAAAAATTATTTTTAACTCTGTTATGAAGATCATTATTTAGGCTTTGAAGGCTTAATTAATACTTATTTGTTTTAAAGAGAGAATTTTGACTAATTTAAAACACCTTTTATTAAACCTAGACAGATAAGAGATCTCGAAAACGAGCCCCAGCTCTAATCCCTGACGGGGGTTTATCCCCTCTAACAATAAGTGTAAATGGAAATAATGGCATTTACTCCCAGAGGTCGCAGTTTCAATTATAACTATATAATCTGATGTATTATTCAACAGAAGTTGACAGTTCTCTCCCCTGGGAGATTTTTACCGAACGAGGAATGAAGTTTTTTAGCAAAGATTAGGTACCTCGTAAATTAATAAAAAAATGTACAGGGTCTTTTAACAAGGATGAACAGGGCGATATATGTGAGTTTCCTCACATTAAAAAAAATGAAAAAGCCATCATGCAAAGTCTTTTCCGTAGGGTCCTAAAGAACATATAAGAAGATAATTTAAATTGAAACGGAATAAAAAACACCTAAAATTATCATTTTCTTAATGAGAATTTATTGGTTCATTTTGGAAAGTGACAACTTTTTTTAAATAAAGGATTCGTATTGGTTTGCAGTTACAACGGAATAAATTTAATTTATAAAAGAAATCCGCGATTTTATTAAGGAAATTAAAAAAAAACAATCCAGGCGCAGGGTAGTGCGCCAGGCAAAGTTCCGGAGGATCGCACGCAGTGTGCATATTACACGAAATATTTCAACGTTTTTTCTCCTATCATTACTTCGTTATCGTTCCACACATGAAATTGGGTATGTACTTTCACATAAGTATTCCAAATACCTTTGAAAAAATTAAAAAAGTTATGTAAAGTGGTTTTAAGATATTTGATTTTCAAAATCGCCCCTGTTTCTAGTGACTTAATCACTTACCTATTTCTGGACTCACTAAAATTATGGAACACTTTCTGAGGAGGTAGACACTTGAGTGGAATGTAATAAGGTCTTAGGGCACAAGTAAAGAAAACAAAAATTACACTGCACATTTTTACTCTGAATGCCCCGAAATAGGGGCAGTAATACCGTAAATTTGGGGAGTATTTTTAAAGTTTGCAATCTGATTGAACCAGAATTTTAAAAAATCATTTCCATTACATTCTGCCATTAGGAATGAAAAACTGAAACAGTTAAAAAACCAATTAATTGGACAACAGTCAATATCTTTAAAAACTGTTGACAAAAATAAGGCTGCAACTGAAGCATCATACTGTGTGTCCAAGATAATTGCAGAAAAAAAAGAAACCTTATGAAGACGGAGAAATCATAAAACAGGCGTTTTTAGAAGCTGTAGATTCCTTATTTTCCCACTTTAGAAATAAGGTCAAAATAGTGTCTGCTATAAAATCTATGCAACTTTCTGCCAATACAGTGATGAAACGAGTGAAAGTAATGAGCAATGATATTTTTTTGCAGTTAAGAAGTGACTAACATAACTGTGTTTTTTTCCACAGCAACTGGATAAATCAACAGATATAGTTGACACCTCCTAGATGGTATTATTTGTCAGAATGGTTTTTAGTGATTTTACAATTAAAGAAGATCTTTTAAAGTTTATTTTACTTGAAGGACATATTTCTAAACAGGATTTGTCTTCTCATTTTTAAAATCTTATTTCACTTGAGAAAATTTTAATATCGAAAATGGTAGGTTTGACAACCGATCGTGCTCCAGATATGGTGTGTTGTGATAAGGGTCTGATGGCGCTATGTCGTAATGATGGAAGTTTTCCACAATTTCTTAGTTATCACCGTATTAAACATCAGCAAGCATTATGTGAAAATTTTCTAAAATTAAACAACGTTATGAAATTGGTGGTAAAAATTGTGAACAAGGTTAGAGCTCAAGCGTTACAAAACGTTGGATGATAAAATTGACTGTCAATACGGAGGGCTACTTTTTCACTTTGAAGTCCGCTGGTTAAGCAGAGGACGAGTGCTGAAACGTTTCAATAATGTTCTGTCTGCCATAGTCCAGTTTCTGGACTATGGCTTATAGATTTTGGTTTTCTTGTGGACGTTACAGAAAAATTTAATGTGCTTATAATTAAGTACTATAAGTAATTAGTTTATTAAAACGTATTAGTGAGATAAAAACATATACGTCAAATATACCGGTGTATTATTTAATTTAGGTTGGCTTAAGTAATAAACTCACTCTTTATTTCAAAATTATGAAAGTAGCTCAACACATTGAAAAGGTTGGCGACCACTGATCTAAAGGTTGGGTTCTACCTATAAAGTGAGAGAAAAAGCATAAAATCCCACCACAAACACTTCTGTAGTCTACAATTTTATTTTACATAAATTACATACTCAAAACACCTTTCTTGCCTCTGGAATACAAGAGGGGTGTGAAATCCAAACGACACACAGCAGTACTACGCCCTACGTTGCCTAACCTCGCTGATTGGACTAGAAACCATGCTTAAATGCCCTTTTTAGCTATAATTTAACACTTTAGTTACGATCCTTATATTAGTCGAATGTTATTCACCCTGTATACAAGCTGTACAGGTGTTCAATCGTGATAATATCAATAATTCAAAGCCCGTTTAATAAAAGTACAAAATGACTAACAACTTCCAAATTTGTGCCATAATTTAAACGTTTTTATGGTCGCCATATAAAACAATACATTCATAAAGAGAAGTATGTAACCCAACAACTAAAAGCCAAGCATAAAAAGCTCTGACAATACTATTTACAACTTCCGGTCACGTGTCGAATTATAAAGGGTATTGTTAATGTACACCATAAGTGGATAATCAATAGATAGTTTTCGCATAATATTACATTTTTGTAAAAAAGTATATATATATATATATATATATATATATATATATATATATATATATATATATATATATATATATATATATATATATATATATATATATATATATATATATATATATATATATATATATATATAAAAAAAAAGAGAGGAAGGGTAGTCGTGAATGACTAGTTAAAGAAAAAAAATCTGAAACCAGAGTAGTGGAAATGCAGTCAATTGAAAGGCCACTTTAAGTAATTAACTCTTTATTGAAAAAGTCGAGCTTTCGGAAAAAACTTTTTCCCATCATCAGGACAATCTAAAAATAAAAGAAAATGATTCTTGTTAGTGAAACCAACAAAAATAATTCTCCATTTTACAAAGTTACCATATGTGAGTTGAAAACATGAAACAGGTTTAATAGCAATGAAGAACAAAACTTCATTCACATTCCTCTTTAAACTACATTGACTTTAACTTAGTTTTTAGCACGTGGATCGTTGCCACCATGTTACTAACAAGACTTTTAAGGAGTGAAAGAAATATAACAAAAAGCAAAAGAATTTATAGTTAAAAAACTTACAAAAAACAAGTACGGTTTTAAAACTTAACGATCAATGAGCGCTGTCAGTTGAACAAGAAATAAGAAATTTGATATAATGATTTTAAAAAACTTTGGATTTTCCATTTTTAAGATTTGGACATCACAGGCCGCATTATGCAGAACTGACAGAGCCATCTGTCGTGGTTCCTAGGTAATTATTTATACACTGCTCACAATTAAGAGTTTGCAGATGCATTATTGTATTTTGAAAATGAATACCTTTTACAAAGGTTTAAAATTAATAGATTGTAATATGTATGTACCTACAAAATGCAAAGTTCAGATGCTTATTATTGAATTTAACGAAAAATTGTTATCGTTTTTTTGGTACGAGAGAATATAATTATAAATGGAGCTAAGATTTTGGATATCACTCCTTTTATTCATAGATTTTGGTTGTAAGTAAATATGTACCATTTCTAGGAAAGTTCTTTTGTACCAATTGTCAGCTCTATCCAAAATTATTGCATTCTGCCAGTCCATAGCGTGTCCAGCAGTGTTTACATGTTGAGAGAGTGCACAAGAAAGAACACCTCTTCTGGCGTCACTTTTATGAGAAGTGATACGACCAATTAGATTTCTGCATGTATGTCCTATGTAGACTAGATCACATTCACGGCATGGAATTTGATAGACTACGTTATAAGATTCTTTGTTATCTAATGGAGTTTAAGTTTTAGTAAATAAAATGGAACCAGTTTTGAGGCATTTTTTTGCTATTTTAATGTCATTATTATTAAAGAGTTTTATAAGTTTAGGTGTTAAATCCTCTATATATGGAATAGAACAAAAAAGAGGCATTCCTGGTTCTTGAGAAAATTCACCATGAAAAAAATTTTGTGTTAGATCTCTATCTTGCGTATGCAAGGAAAGTGGTTGACTTGATCTTATGGGTAAATTTTCTGGCAATTTGTATTGTGTGCTATATAAGAATTTATTTATAATATGCTTTGGGTAGGAATTCTCTGCGAGAATATTTTCCAATTGTTTGAGTGCCTTTTCTCTGTAATCGGGATGTGACAAGAAAACAGCTCGTCTTTTCATCGCTAAGATAAGAATGGTAGCTTATGAACCTGGTAGAACAGTAAGGTTTTCTATACCAAGTTGTTTTAAGAGTGCCTTGTGGGTCATGTACAACAAGCATATTTAAAGACACACAGGTTTCAGATTTTTTTCTATATATATTTATATATATATATATATATATATATATATATATATATATATATATATATATATATATATATATATATATATATATATATATAAAAAACCTAAAAAACTAACAAAACAGTCTTTTATAGCAAATTGAACTTAAAAGTAGAAAATAATTTTAATATATAAAGAGTTTGTGTTTCAGTGATAAAAAGTCCAATAATTAATTATGATCAATAAATTTGAAATAAGATTAAAATAAAAATTAAGTTATTACCAAAATAATTTAATTGTAGCAAAAAAAGCGTGAGGGTGCAATTTACAATATTTTCATAAAAACTGTAATTTTAAAAATAGCTACCAATAATATAATTGTAACATTTAATGTCAAGCACCCCACGCTTTTTAACTATATTTGAAATATTTTATTATTAACTTAATTTTTATTTTAATTCTTTTCCCAATTAATTAGTCATAATTGATTATTAGATTTTCTATCACTGTAATACAACTCTTTAAACTTAAAATTATTTTTTTTTAGTCTGGTTTGCTACAAAAGCGTGATTTTTTTAGTTTTTTAAAACTATAATTTTTATTTTCTTATTTTTCAGTCTTGAAACAACATAAAAAATAATTTTAATCAAAAGTCTCAATTTTTTAGTATATGTTTAAATTTTATTTATTTTTTTAATTAAGTTGTGTTGATTTTAAGGTTCTCATGGATTGTTTAACAATTTTTTTAAAGGGATTTTTACCCCAAATAAGTTTAGAATATTTTACTAATATTATTTTTACCCAAAATCAAAAAAAAAAAAAAAATACATAAAACTTTGAAGCAGTCCATTGTTATACGTTTGACTTAATAATTTAATTAACTTTTTTTTAATGCATGTAAAAAAATGCTCAAACTTTTACAGTTTGAATTGTTATAAAGGGTGTTCCAATACGAGGTTTCGAATGTTGGTAACGAATAAAATGAAAGTTTTATAACATATTTGAAGTTTATTTATGGCACTGCGTAGCTGAACAGTGTACAATTATACGTGGAATACAATATCTGCTAAATGACCACCACGACTTCTCTGACAGCACACAATTCTTTTGTTGAAATTTTCCATTACTTCTAAACACATTTCTGGAGTTATGTCACGAATTATTCGTGTAATTTCTTGCTTCAATTCTTGAATGGTTAGGGGATTGTTTTCGTAAGCTTTGCTCTTCACATAGCCCCACAAAAAATAATCTAGCGGCGTCAAGTCGCAAGATCTTGGTCGCCAATTTACGTCCCGGTTCCTTGAGATAATCCTCCTTTCAAACCGTATACGCAATAAATCCAATATTTCTCGTGTTGTATGGCATGTCGCCCCATCTTGTTGGAACCATATATTGTCTACATCCATTATCTCATCTCATAAAAAAACATCAATCATCGTTCGGTATCGCTCTCCGTTTACTGTAACAGATTGTTCGTCTTCATTTTCAAAGAAATACGGACCAATTATATCCCCCGCTCAAAAACCGCACCAGACTGTTACACGTTGGGCATGCATTGGCTTTTCGTGAATCTGTCTAGGATTTCCATTGCCCCAGATACGACAATTTTGTTTATGTACGTAACCGTTTAAATGGAAGTGAGCCTCCTCACTAAAAATGATTTTATTGCAAAAATTATTGTCCTCTGTAGGACAGTTGCTAAAAGCACGAAGTTGTCCATGATCGTGTGGCTTTAGCTCCTGAGTAATTTGAATTTTATAAGGATGTAGACCTAATTTTTTTTTAAATTTGCCACGTTGAAGTTCTGCCGATGCCCAAATGTTGTGAACGTCTTTCCACAGACATTTGTGGATTTTCAGCCACACTTTCCCGAACAGCCTGAACATTCTTAACGGAACGAGCTGGACGATCCCGTATTTTTGTTTTAATATCTTGCACAGATCCGGTAGTTTCAATTTTATGCACTATTTTGCGAATAGTTGCTTCTGAGGGACGATTGTGTCCACCAAAGTAATCCCGAATTCGCCGATACGTGGCTTTCTCAGAAGACCCATTTTGAAAATACGTTTTTATAATGTAAACACGTTGTTCGACAGTATAGCGCTCCATTGTTAAAATTGTACTGAATTCCACAATGCAATAAAGTTCGAATTACCAAGAAAAAAATTGAGATAAGAAGAGTAGCAAATAAAAACATTCGAAACCTCTTATTGGAATACCCTTTACTTTTGTATAGAAAAGATATATTTTTCATACCATTAAAGACAATTCTCCATTTCACTAGGAACACACAGTTCTGTATTTCAAACAGAAATATATGTTTAATGCACTGTGCGGGAGGGCTGGCACTCCTGGGAGAACGCAACAGGGTCACTTTCCTGTGGGTACCAGGACATTTGGGAATAGAAGGCAACGAAAAAGCGAATGAGGTAGCAATACATGGATCATCCACACCATATTTTGGACCAGAACCTACCCTTAGAGTGACCAAAACCACAGCACGAGAGCCTACCAGGGAATGGATCTGAAACAAACACGAGAAATACTGGGAAAACCTCAGTAGAATAAGACATGGAAAAAGCTTCAAAGGGTCCCATCCAAAAGAACGAAGAAAGAACTACTTAGACAAAGTAGGAAAAGACTTCGCATAACAGTAGAGTTGCTAATAGGGCACGATAACCTAAGAGGACACCTACACAAAATAGGCTCATATAATGAGGACCCAAGTTGCAGAATGTGCGACAAGGCGGAAAAAACAGCCTACCATATACTGTGCCAATGTGAAGCTTTAAATCACAAAAGACAGGCATTATTTGGGCAACCGAAAATGTGCCCACAGAAATATATATCAACCAACCAGTCTCGGGGTTATACAGACTTGTAGAAGGAACAACACTAATGAGAGGATTGGTATAAAAGATAATGGGAGATTAGGCACAAAAAACCCAAGAGGCCGCGCTGCCTCTGGTAGTGAATCAAGACGGCTCCCAGGGAAGAAGAAGAAGCTAATTATTACTTCTTGTTTTTTGGGGGACTTTGGTCAAATATTATTAAATTTAAAACGAAAATTGTATGTAGTCTCTTACACTGCCTATTATTTTTGCGTATATTAAATAATTTGGTTGATATTCTGATGATGGTTTAAACAAATAAACCAAAACGTTATAAATTGACCAGAAATAGCAAACAAACAATAAAAAGTAATTTTTGTATAGATATTTATTTTGGTAACCACTTTATCAGCTGCTCCCTAAATTAAAGGACTATTGCTCTGAGATCGCAAAATTCTACTTGGAGTACGTATACTACTAAAAGGCTAAATATGTTTTTTTACTAAAACAATTTTTGTGAAATTAAATACTATTATCAAGACACTTTAATTATGCCAGTAATCCCTAATAAGTTTACATCTGTTAGCAAGAGGTCTATTAACCGAAAGGAAACGGTCGACACTTCCGATTTGTCAGGTTGCATAACAACAAGGCATACTGTTTACATTTAGGTACCTAACAGTTGTTTGTTGGGGGTTTTACATGGTTCGTACTAGCCACTAGCTGTTTTATACCGCAGAATATTTTGTTAAAAAAAAATTGAACGTCTACGTTTTTTAAGCCAATCAGAAACTAAATTTTGGTTTAGTCTCCATGGAAATATAGTACTCTATGCGATTATAATAAGTGGAAAGATTCATATCAAAATATTGACCCATGGAATTTAGTTGGGATTTTACTTGAAACATAAAAAAATTGACTTGGTGTGAGGTATGACATACCAATAATATACTAAGTGACATAGAAAATGCAACACCAAGTAGAAATGCTGTAATTTTAAGCATTTTTTTTACAATTTTTAGGTCTACTGAGAAATGGGAATTGATTAAAATTTGAACTTAAAATTTCGCAAAAGAGCTGAGGTATCACACCTTAATGTAATGTGTCGAAGTTTCTCTCTTCGCTACACATTCAATAAGTCGTCGCGGCATTGATTGGATTGGGTGATTGATGTCTTCTTGGTGTATTGTATCCCTGGCTATCTGAATTTGGTTTCGTTAAGCCTCCATTGTTTGTGGAGGGTGCGGTATATTTTGCAACCTTCTTTCCATCATATCCCATACATGTTCGATGGGGGAAAGGTCTGGAGATCGAGGAGGCCACTGAAGCAGATTTACAACTGACGCTTCTAAAAAGTCTAAACTAACACATGCGACATGCTAAAAAAGTGGATTTTGCAATGTTTCCAAAAAGGGAAGCAGTGTGGTTGTAAAACTACGTGAATATAGCGCTGGGCAGTCATGCTTCCTCGAATGAACACTAATCGTGACTTGCTGCCGTAAGTAATGGCACCCCATACCATAACATTAACAGGACGATGAATATGCCGTTCGATGTAGAATTAGACGTTTCTTCTTTCACCACTTCCCCTCCTAACTCTTGCACAGCCATTATGTGTGTTCAACCAGAATCTGGACTCATCGCTAAATACGACTGAGTTCCATTCCATATTCCATTCAAGTCTCTCCCTACTCCATACCAATCGTTGTCGACGATGCTGTGGGGTCAGAGATAGTACAAAATGGGGACGTCATGAAAACAGACCGAAAGATCTTATTCGGCGATAAACTGTCCTCATTGCTATTGCCCTTCCAACAGCATCAAACCACTGGTTTGCAACTGCCCTTGTTGTGGATCATCGATTTCTAAGTGCTAGTTGTCTCAAATAACGATCATGTCGCTCTGTAGTCTGTCTTTGGCGTCCAATACCTCTAACTCGTCGATTTTGGCCTTCTTGGAACCACGCCCGACAACATCTCATTTTAGTAGCTTCGTTTCGATTAACCCGATCAGCGTATACTTCCATGATAGCAAATATGTTTACAAGTTTTTATCAAAATTCAATAAATAATCTGGGTGTTGCATTTCTATGTCACTTAGTATATATTAGTGATGTATCCCAATCGTTTCATGTGATAAGTTATCACTTAAAAACGGTTGGAGATGCGTCACTTACCGAAACGTTGTGTACCAATTAACAAACAAAACAAGTTCAAGATTTTAGTGTTTTAGAACCGTAACATTGTCTATCACTCTTCTTAACCATAATAATGTTTTATTAACATCATTCATTGCATGTCTCATAATTGCCTGATCCAATATAGGCTTAAGTCAAATTGTTTCGCCAAGCTTGTTATCAACTTCCGACCTTCTTGATTTTCAAACGTACCCACTACACATAAATATTTATCCCATAAAACATCATTTTCGTGCAATAATAAGTGTCGATAAAAATCTTACCAATAAAAAACAATGAATATAATTAATAAAATACATACTATTAGTCTATAATTTAGCATGCAATGTCTTCAAATTACCATTTTACATCAGCAAGCAATAACTTTTTTTGTTTATTAAAATTTAATTAATGTCGGTTTTCTAAAAGTTTCACAACAACAACTTTTAAAATATATTTTGTCATATTACCATGAATATACAACTCATATTGTATTTTTCTCTATATTAAAGGGGTGATTACCAAGTGATTATCATAAATGCTACCTTGGATAATCATGCATGCTACCTTTGATAATTATGCATGCTACCTGGCTTGGTGATTTGATTTTGCTACTATATACCACAGCTACATATATGTAACTTCATCTTATGTCATAGAATTATTTTTACTGTTAAACTTATGATGGCAAATAAAACAAGATTTGGTAGTAGCACGTTACCAGAAGTACAAAATTATATTTTGTGTTACTATTTTTGAAGGTGTGTTTTCAAACGGAAATATATGCTTTACTGCACTGTGTAAAAGAAAATAACAGGAGAGCTTATAAAAACAAGCGGATCTGCATAATAACAGATAGCCAGGCGTCACAGGGGGCACTTATAAACCCCAAGTTAACGTCCAAGCTGACATGGAAATGCCTAAAAGAACTGGAAGTCTGGGAGGAATCAACAGGGTAACTCTCCTGTGGATACCAGGACATTCGGGAATAGAAGGCAACGAAAAAGCGGATGAGCTAGCCAGACAGGGATCATCCACACCATACTTTGGACAGAACCTGCTCTTGGAGTAACCAAAACCACAGCACAAGGGCAAACCAGGAAATGGATCCAATACAAACACGAGGAATACTGGAAAATCTTCATAGTGGACCCATCCAAAAGAACGAAGGAAAAACTACTCAGGCAAAGTGGCAAAAGACTTCGCATAACAGTAGAGCTGCTAACAGGGCACGATAACCTAAGAGGACACCTACACAAGATAGGCTCATATAATGGGGACCCAAGTTGGAGAATGTGCGACGAAGGGGAAGAAACAGCCTACCATATCCTGTGCGAATGTGAAGCGTTAAATCGCAAAAGACAGGCATTATTTGGGCAACCAAAAATGAGCCCACAGGAATATATCAAACAACCAGTCTTGGGGTAATACAGACTTGTAAAAGGAACAAGGTTAATGGGAGGATTGGTTTAAAAGATAATGGAAGATTAAGCACAAAAAGCCCAAGAGGCTGCGCTGCCTCCGGTAGTAAATCTAGGCGGCTTCCAGGGAAGAAGAAGAAAAAGGTGTGGTGTAAAGTTGTTCTTATTCGCTATATAATCTTTTGAATACAGCTCGATGTTTCGTGATTCCTACGGAGTCGTTGTGTTTCCTGAGTAACGCGGTTCGTGCCAGGTTAAAGTATTATACGGTAATTCACTAAACATCTTGGTGTATTACACTTGATAGCAATATGGATTTCTGGATATTTAGCATTGCATATGTGCTATATTTAGAAAAACGTTTTTCAATAATTTTTTTAATACTTTCAGAAACAACCTCACTTTTAGATTTTTTTAAAATATAATAGATAATGCAGAACATAGGACTACTTTTTTTATTAGTTTCTATCTCAATGTAAGCAGATATATTTATCTGCAACAGTAAAATTTTGAAAAAAACAACAATAAAAAAATAACCTATATGTCCCCTAAGTCCGGCCCTTTCAATAAGACTTAAACAAATTGTCCCAACGCCTTTTGTAAGGCACCGATCAATTGACAATATAAATGCGTTATGCTTGCTGGTCATAACTTTTAAAAAGGAAGTTCTGCACAGGTGCTTGTGTAGGCACTTGAAAATATTAATTTTTCTTTTAAATTGGTGTATGCAGAAGTTGGATAAAGCTACAGAGGGTTTGGGTAATTGAAGGTAATATGCAAGATGCATGTCTTTCCATTATTAGTGGAAAAGATATATATCTGGGTGTACTAGAAAAATAGGAAAACCATATAATTTTTTATTGACATATTAATTCCACGTCAAAACATTGCCCAGATAAACTTAAAACTTTTATACAACTTCATTGTCTTGTGACTACACTAAAAAGGACAGATGAACATCTCAACAAAGGCATAATGAAATTGCTAGAGAACCAAACGACCAAAATTAATTTTTAAAAATATTTATGAATTAGAAAATATATTTTGGTGTTTTAAAAAATAATTACCTTTAAAAAATAAGTCTTTTGATGCTTTGTTATCTTTATTTTTGACAAAGAGTGCTACCAAAAAGAAATTTTTATTATTTTGACACACGCAATAAATTGGTGCATATTCCTTTGAAATTGTTAGACAATGTTATGGTTTCAATAACACTAAAATCTTGGACTTTCATTGTCTTTATTTGTTAATTAATACACAACGTTTCGGTTAGTAATGTATCTCCAACCGTTTTCAAGTGATAACTAAAAACTATTCGTAGAAGCTACGACTTATATACTATCCGTTGTTTACCAAAGCTTGACCGATTTTTGACGGTTTAGCAACGGCTGCCAGATATTCAGAATTACGATACTAGGCTAAATGCTAAATACATTTTGGTTGTTTGCAATTATAACAGCTTCTTTAAATTTTTTTTTCTTCTAGTGGGTTTCTTAATGAATAATTTTGCTTCCGACCATTGATGCGGTGTTGTATTGACCAAGCGTGTTCGGCAATCTCTGACTTTGACGTTTCACCTCGGTTCGTATGTTTTTTGTGTTCTTTAACTCTAACTTCAAGTGGTCCTTTCGTGTTTCCGATGTATACCTCACCACATTCACAGGAAATTTGGTAGATACAGTCATTATTTGAAACATTGTTGTCCGGTCTCGTCTCGTAAGAATACTTCATAGATTGGTGTGGGATTTAAATGCCGTTTTAGTATTACACTTTTTCACGATTCTACGGATCTTTTCTAAGGTTCCTTTAATATATGGAATTGTCATAAATATTTGGTTATGTAGAGTCTCGTTCAAGTTAGAGTTTTTTGTCTTATTTTGATATTTTTCGATTATTTTCTTTATCAGTCTCTCACTGTATTCATTCTGCTTAGGATCCCTATTATGTTACTTATTTCCTCTTGCAGGGATTCCTTACTGTTACATAAGGTCACTGCGTGGTTATATAGAGTACTCCTGGTTTCCTTCGTTAGAGTGATTAGAATTCTGGTGTAAATATTGTCCAGTGTGTGTATAGTTGGATCATTTTTAAAATGAAAATTCGGCGTCCTAAAAAAAAAAACATAAAAATACTTGGTTTGAACTGCGGCTGCCTTTGTTTTTTATAATGTGCCGCTTCCCGCACGAGTCTGTAATAATAGACCATATAAAAAGCAAAGGCGACCGACAATGAAAATTAAACCTCTTTGTTACTTTTTATGTTTTTTTTTCAAAGAGCACCGACTTTTTATTTTAAAAATGATCCAACTATACGTTTTTTTGTATACCGAGGTTTGTATATGTCCATTATTTCGTTTGACTAGAACGTCAAGAAAAGGTTGGGCAGAATTTTGCTACTTCTCCATTGTGAATTTGATACAAGGCCGGAGGAAATTTAGATGTTTAAGAAACCTTCAAGTTCTTCGGTATTACCTGTCCATACAATAAAAGTATCGTTAACATATCTTAGCCAAACTTATGGTTTGATTAGTGCAGTTTTAGCTGCGTGTTCCTCCAACCATTCTATATAAATATTTGCTACCACAGGGGACAGCGATGAATCCATGGGAGGAAGTCCATCATTCTGCTTGTAGTATTCATCTTTCACCTTAGAGTAGAAACTACGGAGGCAAAGCTCCAACAACTCCATCACTCCCATTAGCGGTAGGGTGGTGTGTTCTACCAGTATTTTATCTTCTTTAAGCTTGGCTCGAATAATGTTCAACGATTCTTCTACTGGAACGTTTATATAGAGACTTTCCACAAAACGACATTTAAATCCCAAACCACTCTAAGAAGTATTCTTTATAAGACGAGACCGGACAACAATGTTTCAAATAATGGCTGTATCTACCAAATTTCCTTTGAATGTGGTGAGGTATTTATCGGGGAAACGAAAAGACCACTCGAAGTTAGAGTTGAAGAACACAAAAAATATCCGGAACGAGGTGATACGTCGAAGTAGGGATTTACAAACACACTTGATTAAAACAACACCGCATACAATTGTCGGGAGCAACATTATTCATAAAGAAACCCACTGAAAGAAAAGAAAATTTAAAGAAGCTGTTATAATTGTAAATAACCAAAATGTATTTAGCAAGCCTAGTATCGATATTTCGAATATATGGCAGCCGTTGCTGAGGCGTGAAATATCGGTCAAGCTTCGGTGAACTACGGATAAAATATAAGTCAAAGCTTTTAAGAATAGTATTTAGTTATCACTTAAAAACGGTTGCAGATACATCACTAACCAAAACGTTATGTGTCAATTAACAAATAAAGGCAATGGAAGTTTAAGATTTTAGTGTTTCTGAAAGTAGGTATACAGTTATGTATCCCAGAGACAAAAAGACAATATGGGTAATGTAATTTATTTATAATAAAATTTGAACAGAACTTGGTGTAATTTTAAGTCACAAAAATTTAAAAGGCCGAGATTTTTGGATGGGAAGTTGGACCTTTTTTTCACAAAAGTCTTTTAGTTTTAGTGTCTCTTTGTTATAATATATTTAAATAAATCATATATTTATACAAATCCTACAAAATGTACCTTTATTGTCAAACAAATAAAGAGTTTGTAAGTTAGCAAGTTTGAAAAATATGAAATTCTAAAATATTATGTTGCATCACTCGTCTAATCATTCATAAACTGTCCACCATTGTGTTTAACCGCTGTTTTCGAAAATAAACGCTGGTTAATTAGCCAAAAACTTGGAAAAAGGCCAGAGTCGGCTTTTCAAAGAATGCATTAGAATGATTGATTTTCTTTAGCACAATGCGACGCAAAGTAAAACAAAAGGTACATTGTTTGTTGGGTAATAAGGCGTCATAAAGAAAATTTTCTTTGAACGATGTTGAACATGACAGTGAATGTAGTTTACACTTTAAAATTTAAATTATGTTTTTTCCAATTTTCTTTGAGATATTTTGTTAGAAATTTTTAAGGCCGTTTATATTTTAAAAATTCATGGGAGAGCTGGGGGTACCTTTTAGCGGAGTGATTTCGTATTATCTTTGGGGCGTGAACCGGTAAACCCGGGGATTCCTTTGAGTATTAGGGATAAAAATCTTTTTTTTAGACTTTTTTGGGTCTCAAATTTTTTTTAAATTAAAAAAAGGTTTTTTTAAAATTTAAAAAAAAAAATTTTTTTTTTCCGTTTCCACCGCCATAATTTAAACTATTGAAGATCCAAAAAATTTTTTTGTAAATTTTTAAAACTCAAACTGTAGCGCTTTAACCTTATAAACTTTTGACAATTTGCCTTTAGTTTAAAAATCAGATAAACTAAAAAAATTATTTTTTTATTAAATTTTCAAATCGATAAACTTTTTTTTTTTTAAAAAAAAATTTTCATACATGCAGCGAAGAAAATATAGCCAATTAATAAAAAATTTTTAAAAAAATTTTTTTTTCCCGACGTATCGTTTGGTAACAGCGTTTTTTTTTTAGACGTAAAAAGTATTATGGGGCCCAAAGCCCCCGCGTGGGATAGGTGGTTAAAAACATTAGTAGTGGTGGTTGTCGAAAAAAATTTTATATGTTTTAAATTTTTTTAAAAACCCTGAAGGAATAATTGAAAAATTGTGTATGTTTTATAAAATCTTTTTACAAAGACCTAAAATACAAGGGTTGTTATCATTACAATCAAGTGCAAAAAAAAAGGGAGGACAATTGCAAAAGTTGGTTAAAAAAAAAGTTATTTTAAATGGCGAAATAAAAGAAAATATTAAAAGCGTCAAATCTTACAATTTCCCAAACTATTATAAAATTTTAAAAACAGACAGTGGCCCCGGTCCTTCAAATTATTGTGACACTAATTTAAAGGATACTTTTAACATTAGAAAATGTGTTTTTTTGAAAAAAAAAAAAATAAAAAAAGAAAAGTTAAAAAAAATTTTTTAAACAAGTAATTTAAATATTATTATTCCTAATGTATAGTTGGTCCCCCTTTTATTAGTTTATATTTTTTCCCCGAAACAAAAAAAATTTAATTTTTTCCTTTAAATAGTTTGGGGGATTTTTTTTTACATAATACTGAATTTTTTGGTAGTAGAAAAGCTACCAAAAAAAAAAAGTAATAAAGCTCCGGAATAGAAACGACATTTTTTGATATCTAAATTACGTGGTATAAAAATTTTTATTTTCTTTATGAAAAATTAAATTATGTTACCCATAATTTGAAAGAAACACAAAATCGCAAAAAAATGGAAAACGGTTTCCCAACCTCCCGAAAATAGTTGAAATATCTACCTTTTTCTTTTGAGTATTTAGTGATGTTCGCAGATCTTTTCTTTCCCTTTAAAAAATGTCCAAAATTTTTGCTGAAAAAAGTAGTAATGGTTTTGTCAACCCAAAATTGAATTTCCCAAATTAAAAATTTTGAAAAAGGACAAAATGTTGGGGGGGGTTAAAAAAGTTCCTAATATCATTATTAAAGATTTTAAAAAGGGAAAAGGATTAAATTTTTAAAAAACTCCAATGAAGCGCCTAAATAACTTTACAAATTTTTTTTTTTTAAAAAAAAACACCCAGGAATTGGCGATTTTTTTAAAATTTAATGAAAAATTTCTTTAAGTTTTTATTTAAGGCAAAAAAATGGGATGATGTGGTTTTCACCAAGAAAACGCAAAAAAATTTTAAAAATTTTTTTTTGACATTTTTTTTTAACTATTTAGATTTAATTAATAAACTGGATCGTTCAAGACGTTTACAGTGTTGCTAAACGGAAATATTAAATTTTTAAAAAAAATTTTTTGGTTTCCATAAGGATAATTTTCTTTTTAACAAAAATATTTGAATTTCAAGCCGTTTTAAATATAATTGGGGGAAAAAAAAAGCCGCTTTAACTAACCAGAACTATCAAGACCAGAACGGCGCATTTATAATAAAAAAAAAAAAATTTAAAAAAGAAAAAACCAAGAACTAACCAGAACTAGACTGTTTGGTTTTTTGTTTGTTGTTCGGTTGTTTTTTATATAAAAAAAACCTTCAATAATAAAAAAATTTTACAAAAATTTGGGGGAACTTTGTTATTTAAAAAATTCAGACATGTCAAAGAATAGCATCGATTTTTTTTTAGGGAAAAAAAAAAATTTATAGTCCTGTTTAAAAGACGTTTAACAACCCAGTTTATATTTAAGTATGTACTTTTTGTAAAATTTTAAATTTTTAAAAGACTAAAGATCCAAATTTTTTTTTGCAAAAAAAGTTTAAAAATAATGAAGGTTTGAATGAAATAAAAAAAAAAAGAACCCGAGGGGGTTTTTTTTAAAGCAACCAATAAAAAAAAATTTAATAAACCTACTAATTAGGTGGGTAATTAATAACAATTATTGATAAAAATTTTAAAGGGTTTAAAAACTACCCACCTGTTTTGGATATTTAATTTTTTTTTTTTCTAAACAACTTAAGGCCCTTAGATTGGTTTGACCTTTGATAAATTTAATATTACACTTCCACCGGACCAAGACTTTGTAGTCGGCCTTTTTTTTAAGAAAAGGGCCCCAAAAAATTACTTTTTCCTTAAAAATACCTGACTCAATACTATAAAAGGAACAAAAAAATTTTTTTTTAAAATTTTTTTTTAAAATTAGCTGATTTTTACGCAGTATGTATGTATAAATTTTAATAATAAACTTTTTTTGAATGCCTAAAATTACGCTTAAAAAAAAAATTTTAGTTTTACATTTTTAAAAAATTTAAAAAAAAAAAATCAGCTTAAGTGGGGCGTTGTTTAAGCGCTATTGTGCCCCCTTTAATCTAAAAAAAAAAAAAACTTGATAAAATGAATATTGTTAAAGATATAGCAGGAAGAAATTAAAAAAAGTGTTTTATTGAAAACCATTTTTTTTGGTTTTTTTTAAATAAAAAAAATCTCGACCACTAAAAAAAAATCAAAAATGATTTCGTGTACACGATTACCTTATTAAAGAACCCACTAAGTCTGGTTTGGTTCTACGCCGGTTTTTTTTTTTTTTGATAACTAAGCAATTTTTTCCAAATTTTACTCCACTATTGACTAACCCGTAAGATACAAAGTTTTAATTTTGTGAAGATTATTTTATTAAAGCCCAAAATTTTTGGAAATTTTTAAAAAATTGGAAATTTTTTTTTTTAGGGGGAAATTAATGAGGCTTTTAAACCTTTAAAAAAACTCTAGGTTAATCGGGGAAACCGGTTTTATGTCGGGGGGGTATAGGAAATCCCATGTATTTTTAAGGGGTCAATTATTGGTTTTTTAATTATTTGGGGGAAAAATCATTTAAATTTATTTTTAGATAAATCTACGTCTATGGAAAAATTTTTGGGGTTTTTCGGTTTCACCGTTTGCAAGTTATTTAATTTTTTTAAAAAATTTTTTTTATTGTCGCCTCATATATGTGACCAACAATAAAAATACCGGTTAGTTGTGAATTAACACACTAAGTTTGAAAATGACAACTTTAATTACCATAAAGGGGTTTTTTTTGTTCTTTTTTAAAAGAAAATAAAAAAAACAATATAATAATAAAATTTTAAATTTTTTTCGGGACAGAAATGAATATGCCTGCCTAGGCAGGAAAATGCATTTCCATCCCCATTACCCTGCCTGTTTTTTCATTTCCAAAATTTAAATTCAAAGTTTAAAGTGTCAAAGTTCTTTCACAAGTTATGTTGGATTACGTACAATAATTTTTTTTTTTTTTTCCTCAAAGTTTTGGGGGGAAAACAAATTTTATACAGGGGGGCCCCCGATTTAGGGGCATGGGGATCTAAAGGATAAAAATCGGTTAAAATTAAAATTTTTGGTGCCCAAAAAAATCCCCGAAAAAAATTTACCCCATTTTTGGAAAAAACCAAATTTTTTGTTTCGTTTTAAATTTTTTTTTGACAAGGGCCTTAAAAACGGCAAAGGATTTTTGACCCTTTTTTTTAAAACCCCTCAACTTTATTTTTTTTTAAAGCGGCACTCAATTGTTTTTGCGTTTTTTTTTTAAAAAGTTAAAACCCAATTACAATGATGTTAAACTTAATATTTTTCTGTTAAATTAATATATTTTCCAAAAAAAAATGAGTACGAAAGGAAGTACATCATTTTTATAGGGGGTTCCATATTTGTTAATAAATATTAAGTGTTAAATTTTTGTAATTGGGTAATAAGAGGTTCAAAAAAATTAAAAAAAACCCAGGTCCGTATTTAAGAAAATAAAGTTGATGATGGTCTAACGAAAACTAAACGTCGTACAGAAAATCTCTCAACGATGTTTTGTAGAGCTTAAGAAGGTGTCTTTTGTTTTTCCATATCTCTTTAAATAACGTCAGAAAAAAATAAAAACGAAATCAGCAAAATTCGATTTTTTCCGGATATCTCCGGAAGTACTCGGAATTTTACAACTTTCTAATCGGTATGTTGTTAGGCACCTAAATGCGCAACTTTGTATCTCTTACGGTTTCCAAAATCCCCATGCATGCACTCGAATCTGTGGCATCCTGTATAAACCTCGACATTGCTGTCTTAAAGTTTATCTTGACGCTAGGCATCTTGATAAACTATATAACATCTTGACCAGCAATGAAGCATTTTCCATCTAATTTGTAATAAATTTTCCTATATTACAGAAAAAAAATCCCAATAATTTGCTGTTTTTTTAAGCCGTTTTTATAATAAGACCTCTAAAAATAATTAATAATGAATCTTAAAGGTCTCAAGGACAAATAATCAATTAGAAAATATATGTAATGGAAAATAAAAGTGACAAGCTTTAAAACACGTTTGTTTTATTGCAATTAATACTATTTTACGTATACTTAAAGCTAATTTCTTAAAACTTAATTCTGATATCACTTTTTAACCTCATAATGCTAAAGCCATTACCAGCTTCATTAGGCTATATTAATTTAAACAACAGTTTTCTTTTTTGTACTTCTGCTGTGTATTTTTTGACTTGTAATAATATAAACTACTGTTAATATAGTTTGGCATCTTGCAGCAACTTTTATGTAGAATACATTTTTTTTGACAGATTAGAAATAAATCGTGGGTTCAGTATTATACTGTTCTAACAGCACTTTTGGCGCGAAATCGGTTTTTATGCTAGAACGATAGTATAAAAAATTTCTGTTCTATGTGTATAAACATACCTAAATAATTTAAAACACAAACTTAAATAAGACCAGTATTAAATTGTTCTATTAGTCATATTTAAAAACAGTTTAATATTATAATGTTCTAATAGCCCAACCAATGAGAGGATAGTATTTTGTGCTGTTAGAACAATATAATTTTTGCTGTTTCAGTTTTGTCTGCGAGTAGTAGCAATAAACACGGCGTGTTTGTTTACTGCAATTTTGCAAAATTTTGATTAAAATACGACAAGGCAATGATATTGCATCTGCTTTAATAAAAATATTAGATAGAGTGGTGAAAGATTTCCCTCATATTAACAAAATTATTCTCTGGTCGGATTCTTGCGTGCCTTAAAATAAAAACTCTATCATGAGTCTGGCCCTTATGAAGTTCTTAGGAAAATATCCGAATATTAATGAAATCATACAAAAATTTTGTGAACCGGGGCACAGCGGCATACAAGAAGTCGACAACATTCACAGCCAAATCCAGCGAAAGCTTTTGAGTGCAGAAATTTTCAGTCCTCTAGGATTGTTGCGTAATCTGGGTGCTGTAAATCAAAGACATCCTTTTAAGGTATTTCACATGACACATAAAGATTTCTATCTGTACAAAGAAGCATCGCAAACCTTAAATTTTAAAAAAATCCCTTATGCCTCTTTAAAACAAATAATATATTGTCAGAGATTACCCACTAAATTGTATTATAAACTCCATCATGACGATGAAAATTTTATCGAAGTCCCTATCAGTTCATCAAGCAAAACTAGAGCAACAATAACAACTTCTGTTGTACCGCTACCGGCTATAACAATTACACCACAACCTAAAAAATGTCTTTTACCATTTGCAAAAGTTGCAGATCTTACAAAGCTGTTTAAGTTTATGCCTGCTGTGGATATTAGCTTTATTCGCACTTTTTTAAAAGAATATAATGACGCAACAGTGTTTGCTAATTCAAAAAAAAAACTGCAAAAAACAAAAGCTGATTCCAAGGTTTCAAAAACTAATAAGAAAGTAAATAACACATCAACCAATAACAAAAGTACCAAAGGAAAATAATAGTGTAATTTTTTTTTTAAATCATTTAAAGTAATAGTTAACATCATGTATTATTTTT
Source organism: Listronotus oregonensis (assembly GCA_019359885.1). Classification (NCBI taxonomy): domain Eukaryota; kingdom Metazoa; phylum Arthropoda; class Insecta; order Coleoptera; family Curculionidae; genus Listronotus; species Listronotus oregonensis. The sequence continues at coordinate 55,336 of JAHBCN010003337.1, read as the reverse complement.
AGCAAACATAATATTTTCCGTTCTTTTTTTAAAGCAAGAATATCTCCATTATTTTTTAATCCAATTTTCTTTTGGTAGAAATACCAATGTTACGTTTTGTAATACAATAATATGCTTTTATGTCATTATTTTCCTAATATGTAACAAAAAAAATTAATTCTACAGAATTTTGTTTGCTGTTAGAACAAAATCTGATATTTTGTAAAATTTTTACTGACAAATAAAAAAAAATGTTCTATCAAAAATTGTTTACTTTGCTTCAAAAAGTATAAGAACAAAATTCAAATAAGAATCATAAAATTTTTTCAAGTATAAAACCAGTACTTAAAATTATTAAACATTTCCATGGTAAAAATAAAAAATGTACATCAAATATTCAATCGCCATTTCCCAATAATTTCATTTTGGACTCATAGAACAGTATAATACTGAACCCACGAAATATGTTTTCCATTTGTTGCACACTTAATGGACCACCCTGTATTATAAACGGAAGTGGGTAAAAATCGGCCTTTTTTTGCACATGATATTCGTAAAGATTCAAAGTTTTAATTAAGGTCATTTTATTATATTTATGATAAATCCAAGAATCTTTATTTACATCTACAATAAATTGGTAAAAAAATCCGAAGGGCAAATATCAAAAAAACCTTTAAACTTGCTACTTTTATTAAATTTTAGTCGTTGCAGACGTTTTTTGATCTTTTATTTTTTTAATTTTATGATGCGCTTAACGCACAATAATAAACAAATGCTAGTTTATAAGCTTATCAAGGTAGTTCACCGGACAGCAACCCGATCTCCTCAGCATGGTTGAAGACATCATCTGGTATACGGATGGTTCCAAAACCGAGCAGGGAACTGGATCGGGCGTGTACAGTGAAATGAGGACTTCACAATTCTCCATTCCACTAGGATCTCAAACGGATCTGCATAATAACAAACAGCCAGACGTCACTAGGGGCACTATTAAACTACGAGGTAACGTCCAGGCTGACATGGAAATGCCAAAAAGAACTGGATGTCCTTTGAGAACAAAACAGGGTAACCCTCCAGTGGGTACCAGGACATTCGAGAAAAGAAGGCAACGAAAAAGCGGATGAGCTAGCGAGAAATGGATCACACCATATTTTAGACCAAGACCTGCCCTTGGAGTGACCAAGGAAGTTTAAAGGTGTATGGAAGCCCAATGCTATGGCCCATTCGATCAAAAAATGTCCAGCCCAGTATGAAAATAACTGTCAGAGTTGGCCCCGCCGATTTTGCGCAATAACGAAATTCCACGAAATAATTTAATGTGTTGCCTACTTACACACTGATAAATCAGTGTGAAGTTAGCCAACACATTATAATTTTATGAGAGCCGGAGTGTCGTTTTTTGGATTGATCAAAACCTTCTTATTTTAGTGATTAGTGTTTATTAAATTGTGACTATAATTTTGTGTTTATTGTTTATTACTTATAATATCGTAAGAAAATGACTAGAGGTTGTATGGTTTTGTCTTGCAAATCCAAGGGTAACATACCCGTCTTTTTAACTTTAGGTAAGTATTTTTTATATTTAAATTAGGTGCTTCTTATAAGACGTAACGTTAGGTAACCGAATAAATAATAATATATCAATTAAGAATAATAGAAAATGAAAATTTCATAGGAAATATTAGTGAGAAAAGTAAGGCAATCCTAACTATCTTTTAGATGATTTTCCCAATGTTTGTGTATTTCTGTGGATTATTAAAAAGAAATAAGGTTACTTTTATTTCATTTAATAATTTAGTACACTTTTTTAAAGGATCAAAATTATTGATTACTGGGCAGACCAGGCAAATTTTAATATATACAGGTCCCTCTAATTGAATGAAAGGAAGTACAATTGTACGGTTTGGGGCGCTGATTACAAATCTAAAAAAAATTCGGCAATGTTTCGTTTTCGAGATATTCATCATCAAAATTGAAAATCAAACTAACCTTATTTACACTATTCCTCCATCTTTTTGCACAAAATTCTGATTTTTACACTAAATTGGCACACAATATTTCACAAACACCTTTTAAAAAATTTTTTTTATGTTTATTTTACACCTTTTTTACACTTTTATTTTTTAAGCAAATATGGCTGCTGCCTTTGAACTTAAACGTTCGCAATTTAATGGAAAAAAAATGTAAAATAAATAAAAATACAAGGTTTTAAAAGGTGTTTATAAAATATCGTGTGCCACTTTAGTGTAAAAATCAAGAATTTTGCACAAAAAGAAGGGAGAATATAGTGAAAATAAGGTTAGTTTAATTTTCAACTTTGATGATGAAGATCTCGAAAACGAAACGTTGCCAAAAAGATATTTTTTCAGATTTGCAATCAGCGCCCCAAAAAACCCCTGTATACTAAATTTGATCAAAATCGGAGAGGAGGCAACTTTCGAGACAATACCATTTGTTTAAAAATAAATTAGATTTTTGGTTTCTTAATCTTGCATTATCAACTTTTTAAGCTCGACATACTGTACACACATAATATTTAACGGATACTGTTACAATGGATACTCAGGTACCAAAGGTTACTAAACATTTTTAACCACTGTTATTCTGTCTCATGAATGTTTGTTATTAGTGAAAAGCATATGCCTAAAAAGCAGTTAAAAATTTTTTCCATTTTTAATGTGCAACCAGGATTAGATTAAACTCATTTACACTATCTTGCCCTTCTTTTATCACAAAATTGGTGATAAGTACATAATACTATCATACAATGTTTGAAATTTATTTTAAAAAATCGTGTTTTAATTTATTTACAAAGATTTTTGGTAAAAATACAAAACTTCCAAAAATATCGACCATTTAAATAGAAGGCAGTAAAGTGGCGCCATCTATTCTTTCCATATTATATCAGATGATATAAAATCTAATAATACCCAATAATTTTAAATATTCTATAGTAGTATCCTGTAATAACCAACAATTTTGTGCAAAAAAAAAAACCGTGAATGTTGGAATTTGACATTTGATGATGTCAATTTTATAGATAGTAACAAAGAATTATGGAAATCCGGCCCCGACCTACTATTCATTGCGCAAATTCCGCGGGGCCAACCCCCCGATTCCCGCTGCCCTGCACGCCTGGACAATTTTGTTCTACTATATTGGGCTTCCATAAACCTTTAAACTTCCTTGGGAGTGACCAAAACCACAGCACTAGGACAAACCAGGAAATGGATCCGAAACAAACACAAGGAATACTGGGACATGGAGAAAGCTTCATAAGAGGCCCATTCAAAAGAACGAAATGAAGGAAAAGCTACTCAGACAAAGTAGAAAAAGACTTTGCATAACTGTAGGGTTGCTAAAGGGGCACGATAACCTAAGAGGACAGCTACACAAGATAGGCTCATACAATGGAGACCCAAGTTGCAGAATGTGCGACGAGGGGGAAGAAACAGCCTACCAAATATTGTGCAAATGTGAAGTGTTGAATCACAAAGGACATGCATTATTTGGGCAATCGAAAATGAGCCCATAGGAATATATCAATCAACCAGTAATGGGAGGATTGGTATAAAAGATAATGGGAGATTAGGCACAAAAAGCCCAAGAGACGGCGCTGCCTCCGGTAGTGAATCAAGACGGCTCCCAGGAAGAAGGAGGAGAAACTACCTTAAGTGTTATATAAAAGATACAACAAATATGATATTTTATAAAATAAAAGATCCAAAAACGTCTAACATTGCAAAACTTTAATTAAAATGCCAAGTTAAAAGTTTTTTTGTACTTGCCATTCTGATTTTTTAACCAATTCATTGTAGACGTAAATACAGACACTTGAACTTATTTTAAATACAATAAAATGGCCAAAATTTAGACTTTGAATTTTCACAAATATGATGAGCAAAAAACGCCGATCTTTACCCACCTCCTTTAGTAAAATGACGAAATATACTTACTTAAATAGCCTAAAATAAATCTAAAACCGGAGCATCGTGGAGCTTTCTAATCTCAAAAGATGTCCAACCGATGTCAAATTACCGCAATCTCACGACTTAAAAGAGAAAATACGCAAATCCACATGTGTGCTCGTATGCAGATTTAGTGTTATTGCATCGGTGATTGATATCGAGCCGACATCAAGCTAGGCTTTGGATTACCGCTATATAGTTCGCATAAATTTCGCTTTAACTACCGGTTTCGGTTAATCACTTAATGGAGTTCTAACTTAAAGGTTTAGATTGCAAGAAAACATGCTTAATTTTAGCTTCTGGCGGAAAACAGCATAATTAGTAATAAATAAGGTTTAGTAAAAACTAAAACCAAAGAAACTATACTCTACAAGACTATTTTCTTTTTCTTAAAAAAACCACAGAATATAAAGCAGTTTGATATACATTTAAACTTCGATAACTTAAACCACGAGTTAACATTAAAAAATTTCGAGTTAATAAACAAAACACATGCGGGAACGTAATAATACATTTCTGTATATTATGAAATCACTTAGTTACACAAATTTTACATAAAAATAAACTCATATACAATACTTTTGATTAATTAAGAGTAAAAAATTCGGTTATTTGTGACTGACAAGAGGATTTTTTATTTTGGTTTTCAACAAAATCGTGAATGCTGTTTAAGGCATTATACAAAACAAATAAAATTTTCAATGAATTTGCCACTGACTCATTTGAAGGTAGTTCTTGCATTTTAACCTCAAAATCATTATCTGTCACATAATTTTCACTGTCATCTGGAATATTGGGCTGTTCAGATTCTGGCGTGGATCTGCAAAGATCTAAATCTTCATCTGTGGATAACTCTGAAGTTACAATATCAACATCCATATGGAAAAAATCATAAAATGTAACACCTTCTGCGCGTTTCAAGGCATCTAAGCTTTATATTGCGTTTTCTTTTTAATTATTCATTTAGAAAAAACAAGGAATGTCATTCTCCTCTTTCTATTCAGAATACTTACCAAAGCCGACAATTAGAAATGGTCTTAGACCCAACATCAAATTCCATGCATTGGATACTTTATCGACACAATCGATCAAAGTTATGCTGATTTTTTTATTTTCTTCCAAAAATAAAGTTTTTTTTTAATCCTTCACCAGTAATGGCATTTTTAATTTTGTATGACAACTGCTTGCATTTGAGGCTCTAAAACGAGCCATTTAACAAACATGCGAAGTTAAGGACTTCCCGGAAAATTCGACTTATCGAAGGTGTTGCCGAATGTTTCATTTGAGTAATAGAAGTTCAAGTTTTTAAGTAAAGTTTTCACATAATGTTCACAAATATTGCTATTGGCAACGAATTTGATTCGAGTCATCAAAAATTCGAGATATCGAAGTTCGACTTATTAAAGTTCGACTGTATTTGTAAGGCTAAGTCCAAAGACTCATGTAAACCATTATTTATAATGGAGATAGAACTTCGGGAGTTGGGACTTTTTTGTCGGAAGTTTCCTCCTCTTCAAGGATCTTTTTTGCAATTTTCACTATCTTTTATGATTTTTGAGTTATATTTAGAAATTGAAACCTTCTAACTATTTTTCGCAGGCAACACACGATGACTATTTGCGTGGCTACGTTCAATCGACGTCGATCGAGCACTAAATCTAGCCTGTAGCATTAAACCTTTTTGGACTGCCCCTATAAAAAAAGTAAATCTAGAATTTATTCATTAATTGTGTATTTCTCAAGGTACTTCATACGTAGTTGACCATATGTAACTGCAATGTCATCGATTAATTTCATTGATAAACTTTTACGTTGTTGTTTATCGTCGTTTTTTATAGTCGTTATAATGGACCTACGTGACAGAAAACATCGTTTAATTAATCACAATATTTCATGTAAACAAAACGAGCATTCATAAATGATTTAAAGGACTGTCAATTAATACATTCTTAATTGAAAATATAACCAGTGATAAGACGTAGCTAATTATGCAATTATTATTTTATAGAACATTGGATTGATTTTTCAATAGTATTTACCGCACACGAAGAAAAACAGGGCGAATAACATTTTAAAATATTTTAGTAATATGGAAATTAATAAGATCCCTTAGTTTAAAATAATATTTCTGCAAACTATAAGAAATACAACTTATTTGTGAAAAAATTGCTTTTTTGTTCTTTAAAATATTATCCTTTTAACATAACATATTTATTTATTCGATAAAACCAACAAGTAAAACATGAATGGCATCGTTTACGGGTCACTTTCCAAACAAGGTTTTCAAACGCAGAAACAGCTTCATTTGGATTTGAAAAACGCTGATCATGCATTTTTTGAGCTTCGGCTAAATTATGGAAAACCCAACGACAACAAACTTTTCTCACTTTAAGTTGTTGGGTCAAGATCTTTTCGATTGCAGTCATTCTCATCCCCAAAGTACCCCGAATAATTTAATATGTGACACGAATGTCTTCTTCTATCATTTGTCAGTCAGCAGAAATTTGCCGCCCCTCACGCAATTTGTAATTCAAAAAAACTGGTTTAAACATAAATTTGTTGAACCAGTTGAACTCGGAGCTTTATTACCAAAAGCAGCCCGCACTCTTTCAGTGCACTGCTTTGGGCACAAACCAATTTTTAGAATTATAATAACACTAACAGACAAATTCTAAAAATTCACGAAAAATTAACGATGACAGGTATCGACTTTCAGTTGCTCATGTCAAGTCCTAAAATAATGTAGATTTTGTTTTCAGCCCACTTTGTGTCATAGGTGCCTTGAATATATTAGTTTGCAGACAGGATGGGCTAGAAAATACAAAATGCCTCACGTTTGTTGCAACATCGCAATAAACAAAAAAAAGGCAAAAATGTAGTTTTTTGTATGGATTTTTTGGATCCTTTATATTTTTCTGAGGACCTTTACATTAGACCAAAAAGATCTTTATTCTGTAGTTAAACATCATGCCAAATTTTGTTATAATTGGATTGATAGTATGTGCACCATAACTTTCCAATAGCTTAAAAGCGTAATACATTTTGCGATTTCTTATTTGTCCTGTATTTTTTGAAAATTAATACGAATATTTCACTCATGTATACATTTTCCCATAAGACACGTTAAAAATTAAAAAATTTCAGCGTATATTTCCCTCGTGTATAAAAAATGCTATGCAGCGCGGATTGAAATCGCAGCAATCTTCATTTACAAAACTCAAAACTGAACAAGAGGCTGCAACTCGTGCCAGCTTTCGTGTGGCTCTTGAAATTGCAAAACGTGGAAAACCATTCACCGATGGAGAAATGATGCATAATTGCAGTAGCCGAAGAAATGTGCCCTGAAAAGGTAAATTTATTAAAAACTGTCAGTATGTCAGCAAACACTGTGGCTCGAAGGGTAGAAAACATCGCTGAAAATATATCCTCTCAACTGTTCGACAAAAATGGACATTTTGAGTGGTTTTCTTTGGCCTTGGATGAGCCAACGGATGTGTCAGATACTGCTCAGGTGTTGATTTATATTCGAGGAGAAGGTGCTATGAAGTGCACGAAGAACTTGATATGTATAGTATTCATGGCACAACTACTGGTACAGATATTTTTAAAGGGGTTGAAATGGCCATTAATCAAAAGAACTTTCGATGGAAAAACTTGAAATGTATTACAACTGATGGAGGCAAAAACATGAGTGGGAAAGATAAAGGAGTGGTCGCTCTTGTGTAAAAGGCTGTAGAAAATGACGGTGGTTCAAAACCATTAGTCTTACATTGTATCATTCATCAACAGTCTTTGTGCGGAAAATGTTTGGATATGTCTGACGTTCTGAAACCAGTCATATCAACTGTTAATTTTATCAGATCTTTTGGGCTGAATCACCGACAATTCCGACAATTTATTGAAGAGATTGGAGAAACTGACTTACCTTATCATACTGCCGTACGCTGGCTTAGTTGTGGGAAAGTCCTTTAGCGCTTTTTTGAACTTCGAGCAGTGATCGAAATTTTTTTGAATGAAAAGCATCGCCCTCTTTCTGAATTACAAAACAACGCATGGCTGTGGAAGTTAGCATTCTATGTTGATTTGACAAAACATGTGAACGAACTGAATTTGGGATTGCAAGGAGAAAACCAGCATCTTCCTGATTTATACACTAATATCAAATCATTCCGGAAGAAATTGAGACTGTTTCAATCACAACTACGAAGTAAATGTTTTTCACATTTTAAAACATGTGAAATATTCAGCCACACTACCGAGACTGAGTTTCCTATCGATTTTGCAATCGAAACTTTGTGTGCTTTGAAGATAAATTTTGATACTCGTTTCTCGGACTTTGATGCCATTGCGAACCAGATTAAGATTTTTCAGAATCCTTTTGATACTGACATTGGAACCCTAGCCCCGGAACTTCAAATGGAAATGATTGATCTACAATGCAGTGATATAATTAAGAAGAAATATCAAAACTCACCTTTGTTGGAATTTTATAAGAGTCTTCCACTGACACAATTTGATAATTTGCATAAATTTGCTCGTGGTCTGTTTTCTGTTTTTGGTACTACTTATTTGTGTGAGAAAACCTTCTCCAAAATGAAGTACACAAAAAATGTTTACAGATCGAAATTAACTGATGAGCATCTTAAATCTCTTTTAATAATTGGTACAAGTAAAATTAGTCCACAACTACAAACTATTGTCAGTGGAAAATCTCAATTACATAAATCTCATTAGTATTTCATATGTCATTATGTTTGTTATAAGTTATGTGGATTATTTAAAATGTATAAAATGTTAGTTGATTCATTTCAATAATTTGTTAGTTATTATATACTGAAGTTAAATTTTCTGCATATTATACATGTCTTTACTCATTACAATTCTGTGTTTCTTTATCCAACTTATCACAAAAACAATAACAATAAGCCTACAAGAATGTTATGAGTTAGCGGAGTTAGCCCATGACCATATCAATGTAGATGTCATATTAATAATTATTCAACATAAAATTAGAATACTTCAGTAAACTAAATTTAATTTGTCATAAAAATTATTTGTTCTCTAAAAGGAGTTTTCAAGTATGCTAGCTCAATCGTCCGCGGGCCGGATGTGGCCCTCGGGCCGTAGTTTGGAGACCCCTGGTCTAGACGACGGGATCTTTTCAGCGTAAAGATCCCGTTGCTATAGTAGCGATTTCAAGATGGCAGTGTTAATTGATGAAATGTGCATTTGTCATCGTGACATTTGACATATATTTTACTCTATTAACTTGGGAAATATCCTTCGGAATTACACTCGTGCATCAAAATAAACCTAAAAATTTTTCATTCAAGCATGTTGTCAGTAAAAAAACTGCATTCGGTTATTTTCATATTTTGTTAAAGGGCCCTTCTACTTCGAAGTCGGGCTCTTTAGGAAAAATATGAAAATAAACTCATGCAGTTTTTTGACAACATGCTTTCGTGAAAAATTACCGGCAATTTTGATGCACTTGTGTAATTACAACCGGAAATTTTACGTTGCCTAGACAACGTGGTATTTCCACTTACTTACAAACACAGAACAATCGAACCTGTTTGTTTGTATTGTTAATTAGAAAGGTCAAAATCAGTCAAAATGAGTCGATTTGGTCATGTAGAGGATGAAGAAATAGATAAAGTAATTAAAAAAACGATTTTAGTTATAGTTTTAATTATGTTGCATGAAATTAAAAATTGTATGACAAAAAAAACCATTTTATCCCTATTTCTCCATTCTAGAAATATTCTTCCTAAATATCGCTCGGCATTAAAAATTAACCAGATAATTTTCATTCAAGCTTGTTATACAAATTCCACTCGTTCTTCGAACTCGTGGAATTATAAATAACAAGCTTTCATGAAAATCGGTAATTTTTAAGCACTCGTGGTATTACCCCCGAAAATTTTCTTTTTTTCGATTTGTTTTTTACATTTTGTTATTTTTTTGGCCGTTCTGAATAAGAGCATACTTCGATTCTTGTTACTAACATTTTGCTAGAAGTTTTTTGCAAAAAAGCCATCTCGTACATCAAACCAAAAATAGATAATGCTGGATTTACAATAGCTGAATTTTAAATATAAAAATAAATAAAGTGATTTCTCGAGCACCTTTTAATAATAAACGTTTCCTGCTTATTACTGTACATCATATCCGTATAAGAACATGAGTTCGCACATACTATAAGTACATAAAACCCTTTTTTGTTATAAGAGAAACAGTTACGTAACAGTTTTCCGATACAACTTCAATAAGGCAAAAATTTAATATGCAACATGGAAGGTATGTAACGTGGAAGCGGAAATACAAAGAAACAACACGTACGGGAGCCGATAGACTTTATTTCCTGTCTTCTTAACCCGCTACAGTACAAAAACCTAAGTATTTACAGTTTGAATTTATATTATTTTATTTATATTATGCCAAGTGTTATCATTTCTTTAGATCTAATAAGTTATATAATTTTCATTAAACATGTCTTTTTTTTAAACAAATATTTTTTTTTTATGAAACCAGCCTTGTTTTAAGCTATTATAGAGGTCCTAAGATTAGGGCACCTAAAAGAAGTACAGAAAATTCTTTTTTTTATTACACCGGCTCATGAAAAGGAAGTTGTCAGTACTTTTTACCAGACCTACTTTTTTTTTTATATTTTTTGATGCTCTCAATCTGAATCCGGAGCCCGTTTGCTCCATCGGGCTTGAATTTTGAGTAAATTGCAAGAGACGCTAAAAATCTACTCCAATTTTTCGCGATTTTCAGCGGGTTTTAGCGTTTCTCGCAATTTACTTAAAACTCAAGCCCGATGCTGCAAAACGGGCTTTGGATTAGAATTTAGTGCATCGAAAAACATATAAAGTAGGTCTGGTCAAAAGTATTGACAACTTTTTTGTGTGCCTGTGTTATTTGGGCTAGAGCCACACACGACCGATCGGTCGCGGTGAAAGGGTGTTATACCCACTCACATTAAACCTACCTATTTGGGCTTAAGGCCTTCTAATAATAATAATTTTGCTTTATTGTCATACTAGATGAAAAGCCTGTCTCCGCCAGGTGAGAGACAATATTAAGTAGCCTCTGTCTCCGTAAAACGCCTTCCGTACGGCTAACGGTAAAAAAACACTTTTTTGCTCCTATTTTTGTCCCGGGGGCGAAATTCAAAAAACGGGCTTCGTGAGGTTCTAGCCACTGTCAAAGACTACCACTGTGCCAAATTTCATGATTTTAGATTTTAGCTCAAGCTATAACTTTAGAATCACGTGGACAGACAAATAAATATATATACCTACCTACATATAAATATATCCACATTAGCAAATTATATATATATATATATATATATATATATATATATATATATATATATATATATATATATATATATATATATATATATATATATATATATATATATCTATATATATATATATATATATATATATATATATATATATATATATATATATATAATATATATATATATATATATATATATATATATATATATATATATATATATATATATATATATATATATATATATATATATATATATATATATATATATATATATATATATATATTATATATATGTATATATATATATATATATATATATATATATATAATATATATATATATATATATATATATATATATAACAACAAAGTAAAATACTTTAAGTACTTGAAGTAAGATTTTACTTTAAGTACTTCAAGTTTTGACAGCTTTGATTCCGATCATACTGAGATGTATCTTATTTATTAATTTCTATTATTTATAAACAAAAATATCGCGATCAACCCGTTAATATCACTCGATAAAATTGTTACCTACTCTTTGGATGGATGAAGGATTTTCCACTTTAATGGCTGACAGCTGCTTTACGAACTTGGCGTTTCTGCCTGACTAAACTAAAACTTGTTTTGCATATATTCTAAAAGGTGGTAACATTGCGATACCATGATGGATGGGATTGATCGTGCCACAAATCGTATGGTGTAAGGGTTATTACTTGTCATCATATATCTAATTAAAATCTGATTATGCAGATTTAAGGGTAAAAAAAAGCAAAGTTTCCTTTTAAAAATAAATTAAGCAAAAATAGATGCATCAAATTGTGTTTAATGTTGTGTACAGAGGCTTATGGAAGTAATTATAAATAAAAAAAAAATAGAATAAGATATTAAATATATATATATATATATATATATATATATATATATATATATATATATATATATATATATATATATATATATATATATATATATATATATACACACACATTTGAAATGTAAAATAATCTCTTAACCGTTTCTGGGTAAAAATAATTAACAAAGAACAAAAAAAAATCATATATCTATGAGATGCGACAAAATTCTAAATAATCGGCCCAATAAAAAAACACTTCATTGTAATTTAAAATAGTAACTACCATTACCGGGGCAAAATAGTCTCATCATTTTCATCGAAAAAACTAAGCAAAAAAATTAAAAAAGTAAACAGCAAATTTAACTGCGATCCTCCAGAGTTGGAAACTAGCGAATATGCATTAATAAAAAAGCAAAACTTGTCTGGCATTTTCCGGCAAAGCTTTAACAGAATTTAAACAATGCAAATCCTATCGAATCGTTGACAACGTAGGGGAATATTTGCATATGTACACTATTGCTCCCTAATAAAAGTATTGAATTAAAAGTATAAAACATACTACTATAAATTGTTTCAGATACGTACAGAAATCTACTAATAAACTGAACTGTGTGAGACTGCAAAGCAAACATCAACACCAAGATGAATTTAGATTTAGAACTAAAATTGCTTTAGAAAGACCTTTTAAAATTAAACAAAATTTAACAAACATTGAACAAAAAGCATTACAATCATTAAAAAGAGACAATACCATAAAAATTCTTCCTGCAGATAAAGGTAATGCAACAGTAATAATAGACTGTGATATGTATGATAATAAAATAATGTCTCTTTTAAATGATGGTAATTATACAAAAATAAACAATGATCCAACTGAAACCATTGAAAGACAAATTTATAACATTTTAAAAAACATAAAAACAGCTTTACAGATAGAGAAAGATTTACACTTACACCCCATAACAGTAAAACTCCACACTTTTATGGAGTACCAAAAATACACAAACCTGATATACCATTACGTCCTATAGTTAGTTGCATAAACTTACCTACACACCCATTAGCAAAATTTTTACTTACTATTTTAGATCCTTTAGTAAACAATACTGACTCATACATTAAAAATTCCCAACATTTTCTAGAAAAATTAAGACACATTGACATAGACCCAAATAACACCTTGGTAAGATTTGATGTTGTAAGTTTATTCACAAATGTTCCTGTAGATAAAACATTAAATATTGTTAGAAATAAATTAGAAAATGATGTCCACCTTGGCGAAAGAACCAAACTAAACATAAATTATATTCTTGAATTATTAACTTTTTGCGTAAAAACAACACTGACTTTTACAAACAAACTTCTGGCATGGCCATGGGTTCACCTTTATCACCATTATTAAGTAATATTTTTATGGAAAGTTTTGAATCCAATTTTGTTCAAAATCATAATTATAAACCTTTAGTTTGGTGGAGATATATAGATGACATTTTTTCTATTTACCAACATGACGAAAATTGTCTAAATAATTTTTAACACACATTAATACACAAGAACCCACTATTCATTTCACTTTAGAAAAAGAACAAAACTCACAACTTCCTTTTCTTGATATTCTAATAAAAAAGATGTAAATAATTTCGAAACCAAAATTTACAGAAAACCTACACATACCAACAGATACTTAAATTTTAACTCTAATCGCCCAATAATGGTAAAGAAAGGAGTTGTAAAAAGTCTTTTTGATAGAATTAAAATAATTTGTTCTGATCAAAACAAAGAAAATGAAAAATAATTTTTAAAAGATATTTTAGTTCAAAATAATTATCCTCTTGATTTTATAAATAAATGCTTTCTAAAATTTGAACAACCAAATTTAAGACAAAATAGACCTGTTACAAATCTATTTTTACCATATATTCCTGGCTTATCAAATAAAATTCAACGAATAGGTAACAAATTTAATATTCGCACCATCTTTAAAACACAAAACACCATTAGATCCCAAGTAACAAAAACAAAACCATACAATATTAACGAAAACACAAAAAATGTCATTTATAAGATCCCTTGTGAATGTAATAAATTTTATATAGGTGAAACTTCCAGACCATTAGCAAACGCATAAAAGAACATAGAACATATATTAAAAACACAGAATTCCACAAATCAAAAATCTGTCAACACGCATTTGATAACAACCACATAATAAACTGGAATGCTTCTAGCATTTTAGCAAAGGAAACTTGTTCAAAAAAACGAAAAAATAAAAGAAAGTGCATTTATTTTATTAAATAAAGACAGATGTGTAGCATCAATATCTGTTTAAATAATACATGGTTACCTATGCTTGATGCTGAAGTAAATTCAGGTAAACTTAAAATCAATTAACACACCGTACCACCCACCTTTCTGGTCTTTTTTTTTTAAATACTATACATACACCAGTCCAATAACCTATTGTCACTTATGACAAAACGTCATTAAAAGTTAAAAAAGCTATCAGAATTTCCTAATTTTTGACCTAAAATTTCTTAAAATTTAGTTTAATTTTTTGTTTTAGTTTCAATCTTGATAACGGTGGCCGACTTGCCACCGAAACGTAGATTAATATTTGTGATTTTTTGGGTTTTTTGAGGGGTTTTCCTCTTTTTTGTTGCAGGCGATCTGCAAGTTCATAGGGGTCCATAGGGCTGGACAGGGTCAGCCCGCATACCCCGGGACCCGGACCAAGAGGGTCCCATTTTCCAAAAAGTAAAAAGGCGAGTAACCCAAATAAAACAAACTAAAACATGGATCCGCCACAAAACTATAGAACATATTAACATCATGCATGTCTCAATAAGATATAGCCCAATCATTGTAGCAAAAAAAGGTTATTTGTGATAGATATCTGACTGAGTCATGACTTCCGAAATCACCTGTAGATTACTAAAATCAAAAATCCAACCAATTTTTTTTCAGGTAATTTTTTAAAACAATAATTATTAAAAAACGACCTTTTTTTTGTTTTTTTAATATAACAAAAAGTATCGGCTACATAGCTTTACTCATAAAAGACCGTTTGTAGAGAAATCAAAAACGTACAAAATGGTGTTCGAAAAATCCCGATCCGACCATTTTTCACCGAGAAAAGACCTAAAAAACGTTTAAAAAGACCTTTTTTCAAAAATTCGTATCTCCGATAATTTTCAATATTTAAGGGCTGATTTTTTGGGAAATGTCAATCGCACTATAAACAAATTAGGCCCTTCTCTTGCAAGTGCCATGAATATTAGGCAAATGGGCCGATTTGAATTTTTAAAACGGCTTTTAAAAGTTAAGATTAAAAGCTACAAATCTAAAATGATTGGACTAATAGTTTCATGCTTAAATAGGTTCTTGTTGGGTTACTCGCCTGAAATGTTTCTAGAGAATGGTTCCGGGGTATAGCGACTGATCGTGCTAACCCTTATGGATTTCTATGAACTGGCAAATTGTCTGAAACAGAAAAAACAAAACACTTTGTTGTTGTGTTAAAAATTTTGTTGTATAATTTAGGAGATTTAAATTTTTTTTTATTTATGTCTTAAAAAGACCTACTAAAAAAAACGAACTGCGACATAAGTTCTAAATCAATATATTTATAACAAAACGTCATTAATATTAAAACAGTTCTTAGAATCTCTTAGGTTTTGAACCGAAATGTATGTAAATAAACTTTTAATTTATATTTTATTTTTAACTCATAAAAACTATCTGTAGTTTGTGCAAATTTAAGTTTTTTATCACCAACCCAATCAGAGTTATTTAAAGACCAAATTAAGGATTTAAAAAATATGTTTGAAAATTTATTCAAATTAAAAGGTATTTATAATACAATTTATATTATTTGTGGTTATACTATCAACAAGCACTAACAAATAAAAATAAATAAGCTGTATTTCACTCTTCTTTTACAAAAAAAAATACAAAAAAAGTGATATTTCGCTGAATTTACTTTTAATTTGTGCTGTGATTTTCACATAGAAAAAAGGGCGATGGGTAAATAAACTATGAAATCTGTATTTTTTCGTACAAAATAATAAAAGAGATGGTTTTTATTTTAAGCTTCTTAAAAAAATGCTATTTAAGTAGGTAATGAAACTTTTTGTAAACCCTTACAACCGCAATATTTGGCGTGTGCACAAAAACCAAAATAATCATTATCAATGAACTGCTTGGGTTAAAAAAAATTAAAAATTGGTTTTTAAATTTTGATATATAGAGGAAGCAACTTGCAAAGTTTCATTATTTGTAGAAATTTATTTTTTTTAACCACTTTAGATGGATTGTTCATTTAATTTAACAAATAAAACGTATTTTTTATTATTTTTTTGTTGGAATAACTTTCCTTGATATTTTTTAAAATTTGGGACCTCTTCGGTAATGGTCCCGAAGTATAGCGAACTGATCCTGCTCAGCCCTATTGACCCCTATGAACCGGCCAATCGCTAGAGCTGTCAAAGTACTTTTAAATAGTACTTCAAGTACAAGTACCAAGTTTTTGATTTTTTAAAAATTACTTCAAGTACAAGTACCAAGTATTCATTAAAAAGTACTTGCATTTTCAAGTAAATTGAAAAAGTACTTAAAATAAACACCCAAGTATTTTGTTTGAAGTAAATCCAAGTACGAAGTAAAACCAAAGTACTTGAAGTAAAACAAAGTACTGGAAGTAAACAAAGTACTTGAAGTAAAACAAAGTACTTGAAGTACACCAAAGTACTTGAAGTAAACCAAAGTACTTGAAGTACAATAAAAGTACTTGAAACACTTTTTATTTACTTGAAGTACTTTTTTTAATTAAAATACTGTAATACTTAAGTACTTAAATAAATACTTCAAGTAATTTACATGATCAAATCAAGTAAAAATCCAAGTATCTTTATAAAAACTAATCAAGTACAAGTACAAGTACCCCCTAATAAAAAGTACTTGAAGTAAAATTTTACTTGAAGTACTTCAAGTTTTGACAGCTCTGCCAATCGCCTAAAATAGAGAAAAGAAAAATCCTCAAAAACCAACGAAAAATTTAGAACACTAATCTACATTTCGGTGGCAAGTTTCTCCACCGTTGTCAAGATAAAATTAAGAAAAAAACAAAATAGAAACTAAAACTAAATTTTTAAGAAATTTTGGTTTAAAATGTGGAAAATTCTGAAAACTTTTTTAATATTTATGACGTTTTGTCATGTATGACATATTAGTTTGTTTAACTGGTATATTTATAATTTTCAAAAAGACAAGGAAGGCGGTAATTAATTTTAAGTTTACTTAAAATTACCTCAGCATTAAGCATAGGTAACTATGTATTATTTAAATTAACAGGTATTGATGCTTTACATTTAGCTTTATTAAATAATATAAATGCCGTTTCTTTATTTTACGTTTTTTTGACCAAGTTTCCTTTGCTAACATACTAGAAGCATTTTAGTTTATTATGTGCTTCTTATCAAATGCGTGTTGATTTGTGTAATTCTGTGTTTTTAATGTATGTTCTATGTTCTTTTATGCGTTTCGCTAATGGTCTGGAAGTTTCACCAATGCACTCACAGTTACGCAAGACAATAAAACAAATTTGTCTACATTTTGAAATCAATTTATGACGAAAATATCAGGATTTAATCAAATGCTTAAATATCCTCCATTAACTGCCAGACAATAACCCAAACGATTATAAAACTCATTTCTTACGTTGGCTAGTTGGTACATCGATATTCTGGCACATTCAGCGGAAATAGCATTCCTTAGCTGGTCTAAATTTTCATATTTTTTATTGGTATAAAATGTCCCCATAGAAAAAAATCGTTTGGCGAAAGAACCGGAGACCTGGCTGGCCAAGATATTGCGTGGTTCGGGCCTATGATGTCGTTATTAAATGCGTTGTTCAAGTATTCGCGCACAGATCTGGTACTGTGTGCTGGGCAGCCATCCATTTAATACCAAATCTCTTGATTTTCACGAGCAAGGTTGTTCAAAGCAGGCAAAATTTGTTCCTCCTTTGTTTTCGTTTATATTGTATGGTTTTGTTTTTGTTACTTGAGATCTAATAGTGCTTTGTGTTTCAAAGATAGTACAAATATTAAATTCATTACCTATTCGTTAAATTTTATTTGATAAGCCGGAAATATACGGTAAAAATAAATTTGTAATAGGTATATGGGACCAGGACCCAAGGTATCTAATATTCCTGGAAAATTTTAAGGCAAGTAATCTTACCTAAAAAATATACTTACAAATAAAACGTACTTTGGATTTTGTTTTTCCTTTAGCCAATACTTCAATAACAAAGGTACATTTAACGAAAGTACATCCGAAAACTCGCCAAATTGCTGCAGTCCTATTCGGAATAGTAAATGTGTCGTTGTGTGAGGCCGAAATGAAACCAATAAAACAAGTTTACATAATAGAGTAGATGTGTGGCGGTAGAAAAGTACCCTGAAATGAATATAATTGCTAATTCATCGCAATGGATTGCCTGGGGATTTAGATTTTGGAGTATAGCTGCAGTTTCAGGGATGGCTTTTTAGTAATATAATGGATTGCGTTGTTTATTGAACACGTTTGGTGGGGAAGGGTACTGTTAAGTGCTGTCTCTAAAACCTATAAACATTTTAGTTTTCATTAACTTTACTCTTACCCATATGCCCGAAATCACTGTGACAATATACAGTGTGACCAGTAAAGAACTCGTCATATGGGATTCTTTTTTTTTGTAATAGCATTATTCAAAATTTGACATTGGCATCAATTTCTGCTGCCAAAAGAATAGAAGTTACGTGATTCCTATTAATTAAAAAAAAACAAATAAAATGTTCAAATAGTCCAGCAAATGAAGGGACAAAACTGTAAATAATCTAAAAATTAACAGGTGGAAAATGGCTAAAATGGCCCCTCAAGGCAAGACATTTGACTTTTTGTAAAAAATACATACAAAATCCTTTTTATATTAAACGGATAAAAAAATGAGACCGCTTCAAAAATGAACCAACAAAAAATAAATGTTAATTTTATTTTGTATCTATTTAATTTTAATTTAAACCATATTTTTAGGTATTCATTAAGATTATACGTAGAGAAATACACAAACTGTCTTCTTTGTTCCTTTCTGAATGACCTTGCAGTTCTTTAAAATTAAATTTAAAATGATCAAAATTTGTAATTATTTCACACCCTGTATAATAAAATTTGGTTGCTGGCATATTAAAATGAGCCGTATCTTTACAGCCGAAGGAAAAATTTTCTGACGTTTTTGACAAAGCAGCAGATGTGAGTGATTTGCTAGCAGGGGTTGTTAATATTAAAAAGATACGAGGCTGGTATATCAAAAAAGTTGGCATAATCTGAATGGAGAAGTATTGCACAATAATCGCCTTCCTTTAATAACAGGAGAGTTAGGTACACGATTATGTTAATTCTGTTTCAAAAAGTCTTTAAAAAATAAACCAATACTTAGAATCTGTGTTTTTTCACTTAGTAATATCAAACAAATTACTTTGTTTTCTTTCACCACAACGCTATTTAAAATACATATGACATATCATATATATATATATATATATATATATATATATATATATATATATATATATATATATATATATATATATATATATATATATATATATATATATATATATATATATATATATATATATATATATATATATATATATATATATATATATATATATATATATATATATATATATATATATATATATATATATATATATATATATATATAGATAGATGGATGGATATATAAAATATATACACCTAAAAGAAATTTAAACAATAATGGAAAATATAAGGAATTTTTAAACCATAATTTTACTTGGCAGATAAATAATATTAATAAATACTAAATTTAATAATATTAAATTTATTCCTTAAAGTTTTAGTTTAAAAATTATCCTTATTTTTTTATAATTTTTGAAATTTCTTTTATGTCTTTTTATTTTTTCGTTATTAGCCTCTAAAAAACGATTTAATAGATTCGAAAGCTCGGCATGTTAAAAAAGCAAATATACTTAAGATCATTTGACCAAATTTCCCATTATTTTCCTTAATTTATTAAAATACAAGAATAAGCACAAAATTGTAATAGAAAATAGGAAAAAAATAAAAGATATAAAAAATTTACGCGAATACGAGCTTCATTTCCCGAGATCTGTCAGATAGTTTGAAATATAAAGGCTAGTTACTACAGAAAATAGCTAATAGGAGCAAAATAGGCAATCTTAACTCTTTATTACTAAGAGTAAGTAATAAAACTGAATAGGATTAATGACCAATAAATTAAATGTCTAATATTAATTTACCTAGACCTAAATAACATTGAGATGATGTATTTGGATCAAGGTGTTAATGACTATAAAATAAAATAAAAAATTCAATTCAACGAAAATAGATACATTGTTTGTACCTGCAAAAGATATCTATTAATCATATTTTATGAAAGGTATTTAGTAATTATTATTTTATTAAAACATTTTAACACATAAAACAAACATGCCATATGTATGTTAAAATAGGTATTAAAACTAAGAAGTTTAGACATCCGTGACGCGATATTAAAAATAGACAACTCAAAAACTTTACGTTGTTTAATAAATTCTGTAGGAAGCGTTCCTTACAAGAGCGTTTATCAACGACAATTGAGTCGTTCTTATCACACAATTGTGCAAATTATTATATAAAAACGTTGTAACAAAACGATTGTAGATAAAAATTATTACCCCACTATTCATATAATTTTATAGAATGCGGAGCTGGATAGCCGCCAACCGCGCATTTTCCCCAACTCTTCTGCGATTGGAACTCAACGATGTGAAAGTTATTCGTTCGTCACCCTCGAAATTACCAATCTCTATGGAAACACTACGTGGAGTCACGTGCAGAAGGGGTTGAGTTATTTCCATTTCTGTGATTTAATTACTTTATTGGTATTGCATTTCTAAAGTTATGTCTTATAAAATAAGCAGATATTCATTTTTAATTTAAGTTATTTAAGGAAATTTTTACTACCTTACAAAGTAATAAAGAAACTTTTTAACGTACAATATAAATATTGTTTAAATATGAGCAGAAATTTAATACTTAGAACTACTTTAATTGTTTTTATTTAGTTACTTTCAAATTTATAGAGAAGACATGTTTTTGTTGCGGAACACATATTATTTTAGTTAGATTTATTGTGAATGAGCATGCTAAACCAAGTGATTTGTTGCAAAGACACGATACGGGGGAATTTATATTGGCCTTCAGGAGAACACTTTGGTAAAGAAAATTTTTATTGTCAAATTTGCGAAAAAAGGTTGCTTTTTTGCAGCCCTCGCAGAGAAAAAAATAAGTTTTAAAAGTTAATTCTCCATTTGTTATTTTTTTGTGAATTTGATCAAATTATATGGTCAAATCTCAAATTTACATAAATATTTGCATTTTTTTTTAAATAGAGGCATCTTAAATATTTGTATAAGAAAATTGTTAAGTGAAAAAATTACTTGCTATGGTTTTTAAAAAACCATAGATAATTTTGGAGAAATTTGGGATTTGTCGATACAATTTGGTCAAATTCACAAAAAAAAATACAAATAGAGGATTTACTTTTGAAACTTTATTTTTCCTAAGAGCACTGCAAAAAAATCAGATTTTTTGGCAAATTCCCAAATACAAATTTTCTTCACCAAATTGTTTTTTTAGCCAATAGCATCTAGTATATATTTGATGTTGGCTCCATTTTTCACTTTTCGTCATCACTAAAAAAATTAGAGCAAATTGCAGCAAATACTTCTATTTAATGATGGTTAAAAAAGACCAAATTTAAAATAATGTGTAAACTTTATTTGCAGTCAAAGAAGCAATAAATACTTATTGCCTAGGTACCTGTTTGGCGACAAAAATCTTAGGTTAGTTCTGGTTAAATCTGGATTGTGGTTATTTTTTCCCCGAGCTATTTTTTCTTTAGGCTGCTTAGTCGGGGCTATACATTCAAGGCTATTTTGGGCTATTTTGGTGGGCTACCATAGGAGACACATTAACAAGGGGCTGAGGGGCTGTTGTTCTATCGCACATAATTTACAGTTATAGACCGTCAGCCCATCAAAAAGAAGAAACCATTATTTTTTTTCCTGGAAGCCGTCTTGATTTGTTTCTGTGTGCTCATTTTCGGTTGTTCAAATAATGCCTGTCTTTTGTGATTTAACGCTTCATTTTCGCACAGGATGTAGCAACTTGCAACTTGGGTCCCCATTGTATGATCTATCTTGTGTAGGTGTCTTTTTAAGTTGTCGTGCCCTGTTAGCAGCCCTAGTGTTATGATGAAAAGTCTTTTCCAACTTTGTCTGAGTAGTTCTTTTTTCGATCTTTTGGATGGGCCCTCTATGAAACCTTTTTCATGTCTTATTCTACTGATGCTGGACCAGTATTTCTCGTGTTTGTTTCGGATCCATGCGCTGATCATATAGATTATACAGGATGACTACGGTTTTTTGACTAGAAAAAAAACCTTAAAAGTAGATTTGAGCAATTCTATTCATTAAGCTATTTAACTGATATATACACGATAAATGACCCTTCGAAAACTTTAATTTATCATACTAAGTACGATTGTTCCAAAACTCATATTTTTTTAACAAAAGCCAAAGCCGAGCTTGGACGACAGACAGACAAACCTACACGTATGCCGATAATTCTTTGCCATATTTTTTTTCAACATATTATGTTTGGTTTAGATGAAATACGAAGTATAAATTGTTTCAAGATGGCTATTTTTTGCACTTTTTGGTCTATTTAGTCAATGAACCGCTGTCATCTTGTAAAACCTATCAATAAATGATAAGCCCATAGTAAATACAGTAAAAGCTCTTTATTTGCGGGGTATATATGTTCCGTAAATATGCCGTTAATACAGAAACCGTGGATATGGAATGGTAATTTATATGAGGATTATAGGGGATACGTTCCTAGGTGACAAAATTAAAAACAAGTATACAAAACATAAATTAAATTAAAGTTTTTGCCATATTGCTTAATTATTATCCTCAGGCTTAGGCAATGGTTTAAATAATTTTGTAATTTTTTTGCTTGGCAGTTTTTAAAAGCTTTTTCGATTAAGACTGATATTCAGCAGTGGCATTAGCAATTTGCCTTTTAAAAATAAGACTTTGTTCCATAAACGGATTAATTTTCATAAAAAAATTACAAAGCTCATTTGCCATTCCTAAACCTTCAATAAGATTTTTCAAAATTAATGTCACGTTTCTCGTGCTTGTTAAAGCCTCATCTTTAATGGACTGTGAATTTAACTTTTCCTCCAAGTCGGTTTCAGTCAAATCTTCATCTTGCGATTTAAGCAACTTCTGAATGTTACTTGATTCTATCTGTTCGAACCCATTTCGTCCTTTTCCATTCGCAATTGCGGCTATTAGTCCATTTAACGACGCGTTTACAAAGGATATTCGGTTGGATACCTACATATTGGAATCCTTTTTATCAATGTGTATGTACCAATGTACTGTTAGATTCGTAAATAAAGAAATCTTTAGCCGCGAATATAGAAATTGGGTGGCATTTTTTTAATCCGCGAATAGTGAAAACGCGAATGAAGGAAGCGCGAATAGGGAGCTTTGACTGTATTAACTGTTTAAAAAGGCTTACCAAGTATTGGCCCTTTTAATAGGCTGACGTTCTATTGATTGTTGACCCATTTTAAAACACTATACTTTAACTAAAACTACAAATATTGAAAAAACAAACCACCACGACGCTGTCGTGTTTATCGAAATATGCAAAAACTAGTTTATTATATCGTTTTCACCCCGACAAAGGGGATACAAACTTCCGTCGAGATAAAGGGAAAGTCAAAATCAATGGGGGGAATCTCTCAGATGGGAAATTAATAAACCTGTCACTTTTGTATCGGGGCTTGAAGCAGATATTTGCGCGAACTGTTCAATCTGGGGATGACATACTGCCGGCAGGGATGTTTTTGAAATTTTATGTCGTAAATATATAAAATACTTGATTTAAACTAAATTAAATTTGATTTTTAGAAATAGCGAAAAATAATATTATTATTAAAAGTGAAACTTTAATTGTAAAGCATATATTTTTATAAAATAAAATGATTTTTATTTATGAGTTTCTAAAGGTATTTTCTGTTGTTTCAGATACGGCATGGATCTCAACGGAGCACGAAGGAAAAATGCTACGAGAGAAACTACGAGTACCTAAAGGCGTGGTTGAATGAACATAAGAAAAATCCATATCCTACCAAGGGAGAAAAGATAATGCTGGCGATTATAACTAAGATGACTCTAACTCAGGTAAACAAAATTAAGAACTTGTCGTAATAGTCTATCATCTGTCATCTGACAACCCAATAGTTATTACCAGAAAATTTACTATACTTTTAAATGGTTTTTTTTAATAGGCAGATGTGTAAAAATAATTAAAATTAGTTTAAAAAAATTCAAGAAAACCTTTATAGTAAAATTTTAATACCATATCTTTAATTGTTTAAGCAACTTATTGGCGAAGCTTTCATTTACATATTAAATTGGATAAAAATAGTTTTTGTTTAGTCAGCTGATGGGTAAAGGTCGCCTTTAATTTGGACCCCTGACTATAGCAAAATCATTTGTTGGAGCTAATATAGTTTACCTTCTTCCTTTTTTTACTGGAAGGTTTTTAAGATAACTGTTTTGTTGTGTGATAATCAGAAACTTATGTTTGTCATTAAAACTCCAAAGAAATGAAAAATTTATGGTCGTTTTGGGTAAACTCAAGTTCTTTTTTAATTATTGGAATCTTCATCAGTATAATTTTTAAATATTAAATATAATTCTGCATTCCTAGATTTATTTTGACATTTTAACACCCAAATTTATTAAAATTATCCCTAACTACAAATTTATTGTCTGTCATAGCTTTTGAATATCTTAACTCTTTAAAATAAAAAGATTTTTTCTGTTGTTACAGGTATCAACATGGTTTGCCAATGCAAGGCGAAGATTAAAAAAAGAAAATAAGATGACTTGGGAGCCACGAAATAGAGTAGAAGATGATGACAATAATAATGATGATGATGACCAAGATCACAAAAGCACTGATGGAAAAGATCTGTTAGGTAATTTGCTTAAATAATTATTTTCTTATGTAATTAGACATATAGAAATTTATTTAAAGAAATATATTTATAATGTTTCTAAGTAGTAGATATTCTTTATTAATGATTTACTGATTCAACTTATAATTTTCTTTCATTTTTTTCTAGATTCTAAAGATTCTGGAACCGCTTCAAGTGAGGATGGCGACCGTCAACCTCATTTACGTTTGGCTCCGGATACCGCCTCGGAATGGAGTGAATCTAGACCTGATAGCGGACCTGACAGTCCAGAGATTTACGAACGACCTCCACACCCTGCCTTTTTACCACCAAGATCATCTGGTAGCCCGCCACAAATGAGCCAGAGTGTCACCACAAAACCGCGCATTTGGAGTCTTGCTGATATGGCTTCAAAAGAAAGCAGTGATGGTTCTCCCGGATCTACACCATCCACCATGTACTCTACAGCATCAAGTAGGCTAATGACTCCCTTAGGAAGTAGATTGCCACCTCCTGGGCTTCACACAGCACCTTATGCGCGACCTCACGATTTTTACAGAAGTCTTTATGGACCTGCAGCTGCCCAGCATTTAGTAGCATCCCATGGAGGTTCTCCAGATTCCAGTCTTTTGGAGACGTACCAAAGGACGCTGGCTGCTCAGCAAAACGCTATTAAGACCAGTCTAGCAAGTTCCTTGTGCAGCAGTAGTACATCCAATCATATTGGAGGCTCCACGAGTCTAAATTCGAATATTTCGACGTCGTCGGGAAGTAGTGTACCTTGTGGACTTCCTCTGGGTCTTACAACTCACTCGACACGAATGTCTCCTTCTTCCACGACTAGTTCTTTAAGTTCGACGGGAGCAGACAGTCCGATCAAACCAGTAGCGTTGAATAAAGTTTGATGTTAAGAGAAGATGAATAAATTTTGTTATGTGTTTTTCGGCAACTTTCTGTCTATCTACCTCTGTGTTGAAAGTTTCTTCTCTAGATTTTATTTTATTTAAGGAAAGTGTGCGTAAAAAACAAAAGACAAAGGATATATATTTTCTGTGGTAAGTACGACATACCACAAAGATAGTTCATTATTGATTTCCAATTATGCTATGTTTTAAATTATTTAATTTGTTAAAAATATAGAAACGGTTGTATCCAAGTTATTTAAGTTTCTTTGTCGCTGTGTTTTTACAAACATACAACTTTCTCAATGCTTTAATACTAAAAAGACCAAAATGGACAATACTAAAATAAAATGGACGCCTTTTCATTTCTTTAGAGTGCTTGTACCATATATGTGATATATTTATCTTAATTTGTTCCTTAGATATTTGAAATATATTTTAGGCGCCATTAGACTGTGTATAAAAAATTCCCATGGTTCAATATTCAATAAATTGTTAGTAATTTTTTTAGATGCAAAGTTTTAAATTATTGATATTTAGGAATATTAAAAAAACATTTACCAGACAAAAATTAATTTTCCATGTTTGTTATTATAAGCATAATAAAATTTGATCATAAAAATCTGCATTTAACAATAACATTTTTAATAACAAACTCAGAAAACTTTTGAAACAAGAGCTTTTTCTTTTCTTTTCTTTCCTCTAAAAATATGGCTTCGAAAATGCATAGTTTTTAAGGTACAGGGTGTTAAATTTTTTCATTTTATTTTTTATTATCCTAAATGTACTGTAGCCGATTTTTTTCAAATCTGTCATTGTCAGTCGCAAATAATTGTAAAAAAAATGTACGCCACTGACTTATTTTTTTAATTTTTTTTTTTTAATTAAGCAACTAAAAATACAACTTTTTTGTTTTTCGATATTTTTTCCTACCGTGCTTCGTTTTCGAGACACCTCTGGACACCATAAAAAAACTTATAAATCGGAATTTGTTGTTTAACTTTGTTATCAAGTGTTTAATAATTATCTTAAGTTGTAAATTAAATTTTAATTTTTTAAAGTTTTTTTTAATGGGATTTAAAAACTCGCAATGAAGTGGTTTTATTTTATTTTTTAAAAACCAAGCATGATCGGAAAAATATTATAAGATAAGACAAAAAAATTGTGTTTTTAGTTGCTTAATCTAAAAAAATATAAAAATGCCAAAAAAGTCAGTGGCATACATATTTTTCTAAATTATTTTTAATAAGGTGTCCTCTACTACGCCACTGAACTTAATAATTTAAATTAACTATTTTAGCCTAAGCAAAACTATGCTTTTCACATCCTTGTAAAAAATTTTACAAATACAAATTTTGTAGTAAAAAATCACAAAAA
The DNA here is from genome assembly GCA_019359885.1 of Listronotus oregonensis. Taxonomy (NCBI): domain Eukaryota; kingdom Metazoa; phylum Arthropoda; class Insecta; order Coleoptera; family Curculionidae; genus Listronotus; species Listronotus oregonensis. The sequence continues at coordinate 27,806 of JAHBCN010003337.1, read as the reverse complement.
AAATATAAAAATCCTAAATATAAATAAATAAATAAAACAATGTATAAAACTGCGTACGCAGATTCTGCCTTGGTGGTTGGCACCATAGGCGTACGTGTATCCTAATAAATGGTAAAATGTAAAATATATAGTAGATGTGCAATAAGGCCATTTTAATTCCTGCTTTTTTAGTAAATTATTTTGTTGAAATGAACCATGGATACTTGTAAATAGTAATTTTATTCCCTATAATTATTCAGACAAAATCGATTTTTATTTATCCATCCATCCACTTCAAACGTCTGTCTGAGTACTTATGGCAAAAAA
>JAHBCN010003337.1:0-20000 GCA_019359885.1 Listronotus oregonensis | reverse complement strand
AAAAATAAAAAAACAAAAATTAAAAATTTTAGTTTTTTTGCCATACTTCCAAAAAAACGATTATAACTTCAATTTTTTAACGGAATATTATTGAGCTCCCCTATGTGCAAATTTGCCAAATTTAAACCACCCCCCTATGGTCTTATCGTTTCGGAATTCCCTTGCTGTTCATTTTTATCTTGGTTATATATAAATATATATATATGTATATATATATATATATATATATATATATATATATATATATATATATATATATATATATATATATATATATATATATATATATATATATATATATATATATATATATATATATATATATATATATATATATATATATATATGTTATAGTCAATTCTCAAGTCCGACTTAAAGTCAGTAACCCAAAAACAAATGAAGTTTTTGGCCTCTGACAAATTTTAATGAAATCGGGGTTTGACCAGTCAAACTTCAGTTAGGTATTAGAAAGTCTGCTTGTTAAATTAGATGTAATAAAACGTTTTCTTTTTTTTATTTTAATGTTTATTTTTGTTATATTGTCATAGTTAAAATAAAAAAAAAGTCTTTATTCAGACATGGTGAAGCATAATGACATTAAGAATAACACAATACGTCAGATCTCTTACATTTGCAACTAACCACAACTAACCAAAACTAACCACAACTTACCGCAAGTATAAACCTATTTAAACGTGTTACAAGTTTGGTCGACGTTTGACCGAGTCTGCCAGTCGCTTCTAGAATCGACTAGGCAAAGCCGAAACAAATTTTTTTATTTTCCCCGTTTGACAAAAAAGTTAGGAACTTCTAAGTTTGACTAAAAATACTACTCAATGGCCGAAATTGGAATTTATTTCGGGATTTTGGAATTACCCCGAACCTAGGATAAACCATTCCGCGAAGGCTGCATATCATATAGATTTATTATATATATATATATATATATATATATATATATATATATATATATATATATATATATATATATATATATATATATATATATATATATATATATATATATATATATATATATATATATATATATATATATATATATATATATATATATATATATATATATATATATATATATATATATATATATATATATATATATATATATATATATATATATATATATAATAAATTATAAAATATTTTATATATCTAACAAAAAACCTAACGTTTTCATGATACATTATTTAACTATGCTAAAATATTAAATTACCGTATGTAACAATTTTTTATATGATGAAAATATTTTTTTATAAAATATAACAATATTTTGATTTAAACAAAAAATCGGCAAAAAATGATAAAAAGTTGTAATATTAACAAAAATATATTTTTGTCAATAATTTTTATTTAAAATACTTTAAGCCTCTCTTAGTTTAAAGGTTTTGATGTCAGCTTTCTTTTTGACGAAGCCTAAAAATACTTTTTTTGCATAACTTTCTTTTAATTGCTATCTTTTTTTCGAACTTTAAGAGGTTCCACTTTCATAGGAAGTTTACTTCTTCAGAAAGCTTTCTACACATTTTTGTCAAAAATGCATCGGAGTTGAGATAATCTGGAATTTTAGCAGCACTTTGTAATTGATTCATATATAGGCACCCAAAAACCATAATCAATTTTAAAATTTCTTTTACGAATTGTTATTCAAGGTTCTAGTCAATAGCCTCATAGACATTAATTTTAAGACTTCTACTTATTTCTTTTGTTTAAAATAGCGATTTTATGCCAAAACTCTAAACAACGAAACAAAATAAATGTGTGGTTGTAACCGTGAAAATGCGGCCCAATTAGCCGGGTGAGAGATGCTTTATGAGGCGTCAGACTTGGGAATCTGGCATTTTCTTTTACGCGTATTTACCGCTCCGATACTAAATTATAAGTAAGTCTTTATGTATTTATATGGCATTAAATTTTATTGCTTTTAATTTCTTGCTAATAATTTCAGTCGCCAGTGGCAGAAGATTTTCAAAAATCAATCAACTATATATAGGTATATATATATATATATATATATATATATATATATATATATATATATATATATATATATATATATATATATATATATATATATATATATATATATATATATATATATATATAAAATTTTTTTTAAAAGGTTAATTTCTTGGACTGTGATTTAATAATATTTTCGGAATTCTTTTTTTTTTGGGGTTTTTGGGCCCTTTAAATTACAATGGAAAAAAAGAAAAGTGTTTTTTTTTCCAGAAATTTTTTTTTTTTGTTTTTACGTTTCGGGCCCGGGTATACCTAGCCTTTTTCAAATACTTTGTAGTAGTAGTCTGCAACAATTTTTTTTATAATTACTCTTTTTAAATTTACATTAAATCACTATATATAAGGTAAGCTTGTGTTTAATGTAAACTTAAAATAAATTTTAAAAAAAAGTTCATTTTGAAAAAAGGGTAAAAAAATATTTAAAAAAAAAAAAAAACCCCGGAAAAACCCTTTTCTTTAATGGACAAAAAAAATTATTATATATATATATATATATATATATATATATATATAAAAATAAAATATATATATATATATATATATATATATATATATATATATATATATATATATATATATATATATATATATTATATACAGGGGAGCCCACAACATTCGCCTCGGTTTTTTTACGAAATGAAAAAGTGGGGAAAAAAATTTTTGCACGTCATATGTTGGTCTTTGGGGAGCATATTTTAAAATTATTTTGAAATATACAGGCTGACCCAAAAAGTATGTCAAAGTTATATTTTTTCTTATGGAACACCCCCAATTTTTTTTTTTTTTTAAATACTAGACCAAATAAAGGTGAGTTATTGTTATAATTTATATACCAAAAACTGACCGTTTTTGAAAATTTAGAGAAATTAAAAAAAAAGACCATAAAAAAATTGTTTAAACCCCGTAACATATAAGGAGCTGCTCGTAATTAAATTAACTGTTGCTAAGGGTTTAAGTTAACTATCACATAACAGTTTTACCTTAATGTTATACAGAGTGGTAAAAAAATTTTATTTTGTGTACTGTATTTTAAATTTCTCTAAAACGGTCAGTTTTAGGTATAGGGTTATAACAATAATTTACCTTTGGTCTATAGTATCTAAAAATATAAAAAAATTGGGGTGTTTCTTAGAAAAATATAACTTTTGTACTTCTTTTTTTAAATCTGTTTCAAATATTTTAAAATATTACAGACAATTATGACTTTTGATAAAAGTTTTTCCCAATCTTTTCTTTGTAGAAAAACCCGGGGGAAAAAGTGGTGGGCCACCCTATATATATATATAACCAGAAGATTTGTATATAGAAAAAACAGAAAATGCTCAAGTTACCTTCTAAAGGTGGCAGTTTATATATATATATATATATATATATATATATATATATATATATATATATATATATATATATATATATATATATATATATATATATATATATATATATATATATATATATATATATATATATATATATATATATATATATATATATATATATATATATATATATATATATATATATATATATATATATATCTTGATATTTTCGGTCGTTTTCTATATACGAATCTTCTGGTATTTTTCCAGTAACTTTCAGTTATAAAGCAGGAAAGACAACAGTTCATCCTTTTTTACTGGAATCCAAATCACTGAGATTGTTTAAAGTCATAAAGTAAGGTTTTCTAAAGTCGGTGTAAATCATAACTTATATATTTTCTTCAGTCACGGTATCCATGTTTACTGGAGGCTGAGGAACAGGCAAATTATCACTATGTGGAATAGGTCTTTAAGCAGATTGTGTATTGGCATAGTTTACAGTGTGTACTGATTCATACTTTTTATACAAGTTTGGCAGAAATAACAATCTGATACATACTCTTCTGGTTAGTTGTGGTTAGGAGTTTAGGTTTAGTCCAAATTTTGCAGTGGAGAGCCACAAAATTGAAAATAACACTTTTTAACTAATGGTATCAAACTACGACGTTGACTTTTAACAGTCTGTTATATATTATCTATCTGGAATTTTAATTCACTACTCATTTGAAGAGCATACATTGCTTTTCCATAGCCTTCTGAGGTTCTCGAAGCATCTTTATATTTAAAGAAAAATTAATCATCAATATTTTCTAAACATTTTTTTTTGACATAGCAATTTTATCTGCCCCTTCTTCTTTTTCTTCCTCTTCCCTGGAAGCCGTCTTGCTTTACTACCGGAGGCAACGCTGGGCTTTTTGTGCCTAATCTCCAATTATCTTTTATACCAATCCTCCCATTAGTCTTGTTCTTTCTACAAGTCTGTATTACCCCGAGACTGGTTGGTTGATATATTTCTGTGGGCTTATTTTTGGTTGCCCAAATAATGCCTGTCTTTTGAGATTTAACGCTTCACATTCGCACATGCTATGGTAGGCTGTTTCCATGTCCTATTCTACTGAGGCTCCCCCAATATTCCTCGTGTTTGTTTCGAATCCATTCCCTGGTTTGCCCTCGTGCTGTGGTTTTGGTCACTCAACTTCAGGGGCAGATTCTGGTCCAAAGTATGGTGTGGATAATCCCTGCCTCGATAGTTCATCCGCTTTTTCGTTGCATTCTATTCCCGTATGTCCTGGACTTCCAGTTCTTTTTGGTATTCCCATTTCAGCTTGGAAGTTACTTTGAGATTATGCAATCCCCTGGACTCCTGTTATTCTTTTAATGCAGAACGCATTTTTTTTAACCCCATTTCTGAACTGTGTGTTCCTAATATAATGGATAATTGTGAATTTCTCATTTCATTGTACACGCCCATTCCAGTTCCCTGCTCGGTTTTGGAACCATCCGTATACCAGATGATGTCTCCAACAGTGCTGGGAAGATCGGGTTGCTGCCACTCACTTCGATCTGAAATTTTTACCTCGAAGTTTTTGTTGAATGAGTATTGGGGAATCATCTGGTCTGTTCTCTTGTCCAGGATGTTGCCGCCAGACTGACTTTTTATGTTGATATGTCCCAACCTAGCGTAGACACCGGTTGGTTTTTGTTAAAGTTGGAAGTAGCCCATTCTTGCCTCTTCCATCACTATGATATAGTAAAGCAAGCAAGTTCCTGTACCTTGGCCAGTTCTTTGTCGCATTTTATCCACTCTACCAGTGATGCGTATGTTATCATAGGCCTTACCACCATGGTGTATAACCAATAAACCATTTTTGATTTAATGCCTCATGTCCTATCATTTGCCCCTAGAATTAGCTCCATTGGACACTTTGGTGGGATGGCTGCTATAAAAGTGTTTTCAAAGTTGATTCATTTCTTGTCATTCATAAAAAATGTTTAATTTTAACGATATCTTTCTTAATGGTGTAGGCGAAACACCAATTGTTATTTATTTAGTTTATGGTGGTGTATTGTTACCAGAGAATATAATTATATTTTGTATATTTCTGGATATTTCTGTATTCTATTCTCACAAAACGTTTTTTAAACCAAAATAAAGCAAACCTTCTATTTGTTAAACATTTTACTTTATATAAATCACCACGGTACCTCAAAGATAAGTAAGAGTCATTTAGTGGGACATAGAGTGTCAAAACATTTAAAAAACACTACTAATTATGAACATATGCCGGCACGGACTCAGTAAAACAGATGTTTCTTTAGCTTTAACTTAAAATGTATTTTCAACTTTCGTTTTCATTATACAGAGTGTCCAAGATCTGCAGCGTTCAAATATAAGATATGTGTGACTAAACAATGCACTAAGAATTTTTTGTGCAGTACGATGGATTAAAATGCGTTTTTTTTACATTTAATTTCGTATAAACCTCTACAATTTTCGTGATAAAATTTAATTAATGGCAAATAAAAAACTGCATATGTACCGGGTGTTCCACTAAAAGAGGTAGTCGGCTATATCTCAGAAACTACTAATAGTATAACTTTCGGGAAAAAAATTTTTAGATAAAAGCGACCAAGAGAAATTGCTGGAAATTATTTTCAAGTCTGTGGGATGGCCGCTATGGGGCGTAAAGGTAACGTCAAAACATAAAAATATCCATTTCTCAAAAATATCAAATAAAGTGTGTCAATAAGTGGTACTATTTTAATCTTTAATGTTTTCTAAACAAAGAAGCTTCAGGTGTAATTTTTGTCAGTTCTAAAATAAAGTGGTGAGGGAAGGTTAAAGTTTAATTTAGAAAAGTGCTAATAACTCTGGTTTGCTTTAACCGAATTTAGTGAACTTGGTCTCGTTTAGAAGAACATTTTAAACATTATTTTCAGGTGTATAAACTATTGCACCACTTATCCCACAAACGCCGCTGGAGGGCGTCAAGGTAAAAACTAACTTATTTTACGAAATTTTTTGAAAAATTTAAATACAATGATATATACCTTTTTATATATTTATATAGAGAAAAAAATTCTCAACAAAACGGCAAAAACCGCAATTTAATATCTCTTTTTAAACCGAATATATTAGCAAAAATATAAATACGACATAGAGACGTAATGCATTTAACGACACCATGTTTTCTACTGGGCCGATTTTTTTAGGTAAAAATTAAATTTAGAAATTTTTACAAAATCTGATGACATACTACATAATTTTTACTTATTTTAACCCATTTACGATATTAGACAACATTAGATAATTACCAACCTAGAACTGTAATAATCCATAGAGCGTGGTCCCTTATCAAGTTAGTTTTAAAAACAAAGGATGCTGAAATGTCAAAAATCCAACAATTTTCATTTCAAAATATTATTTTTAGTGTTGTGCTATTGTGTTCTTTAAAAATGCCTTTGTTGCTTAAAGAAGCAGTTGATATTATTGCTATTTATTTTAAGTGTCTACAAAATGCGACAATAGCTGTAAGGCTGTATGCATTGAGATATCCTCAGAGACGCCGGTACGGCAGCTCGCAGCAGAATGTTCATCGCTTTCGAACGACGGGAAGTATTCTTCGCCCCTTACACCGCAGACGTCGTAGAACTGAGGAAAATGTCATCAACGTATTAGCTTATGTAGAGTTTAATCCTCAAGCAACAAAGGCATTTTTAAAGAACACAATACAATAACATTAGATAATTACCAACCTATAACTGCAATAATCCATCGAGCGTGGTCCTTATCAAGTTAGCTTTGAAAACAAAAGGATGCTAAAATATCAAAAATCCAACAATTTTTATTTTAAAATATTATTTTTAAAATTCATTTTTAATATGCATTTTAAAATTTGTAATTATAAAAAATTTATAACTAGGTAAATACTGATGGAAATAGCCCGAATTTATCACTCGGGGGTTTTCAACACTGAACACAGAAATATGATGGTGGCAAGAGCCTGCAGAGAACCTGGTGCGTGCTAAGGATGGTACATCGTCTTCTAGAGTTTGTGGTCACTGAATACGAATAGAAAATTGGCAAGGGCCTGCGAAGTACCCGGTGCCATGATCGGGTATTGGGTACTAGAATACGACATTTACACCATCCTTAGCATATACTCCTTTACAGGTATTCCACAGGTCCTTGTGAATCGCATATTCGTGTTCAGCGATCTTGAAAACTCCCGAATAACAAAATCAGGTTTATTTCCATTATTAATTACCTAACAATAATTTTTTTATAATTGAAAATTTTAAAATAAATTTCAAAAGTACATTTTTCTAATGCACAAATGCAGTTTTTTATTTGCCATTAATTAAATTTGTTCACAACGTTCATACGAATCAAATGCAAAAAACCGCATTCAAATCCATCTAACTATTTAAAAAAATCCCTTGTAAGGCCTCTTTTTGTGTCATAATTTCTTGACTAATAGCCTTATTCGAAATTTAACTTTGACATCAGTTTTTGCTGCGATCAAAATAAAAATAGAAGCTGCGGGATTTGCATTTTTGTCAAATTTAATTTTTTTTACCAAAAAAACTTATAAGGTAGGGATATTTCTAAAAATATTTAAAAAAAGTTTATTAAAAATGTTTTTCTCAATGTAATTCTTAGCCAACATGCAAAATTTAAGATGCAAATTTTTGATAATATTTTGTAACTTGCACCGCTGTTGCAAAATAACGCTCAATGATATCTACATAAAAATTCTTAGTTTCGACAATCCTAAAAAATCTTTCACACCCTGTATTTTAAAAATGGGACCGTTTTGGAGTTATCTGTGTATAACATTTTTTTTCCTATTTTTGACCAAAAAATTTCTTATTAAGCGATGTAAATCATAAACTTTGTATTTTTTTACAAAAACTGTACTACTGTGACTACTTAAACCATACCTAATTTGGATGTTCTTATCTCACAGTTAAAAATGAGAATTAACCAAATAGCTTAATTATCATTCCCTCATCGTGTACAAACCCAGTATTTTACAATGACATTATATCATCAATTCAATAACTATTTTAATCTTATTAATAAATAATTTCAAGCCCTCAAAAAGTTTCTTCAAAACCCCAGTCCCGAAATTCGACAGGCTAGCATCGAAGCGAGAAATCAGTATAATCAGACCATCTCAGAAGCAAAAGACCGTTTTAACAATCGAATAAAAGATAAAGTTCTCTCTTGCTCAAATGGCAGTAAAGCTTTCTGGTCCTTTGCCAAAATATTAGTCAGAACTTTTGCACAAATTCTTTTCCACCCATAATCTCTGAAGATGGGATTGTCTCTACCTCCAAAGGAAAAGCCGAAGTATTTGCCAAACAATTTGCTGCCAATTCTACGCTTGATCCTCCTATTAATCTTCCTCTTCCAACAGTTGTCCCTGTTTCTCATAAAAAGTCCGATATAATTTTTAAAGTCAAACAGATCAAGCGTATTCTTTCTTCTCTTAATACTAAAAAATCGTCTGGGCTGGATTGCATACCAGCAATCGTCTTAAAAAATGTGCTCCCGAGCTTGCACACGGGCATTTTCCCGGAGAGTTGGAAAGCTGCACGTGTGCAACCTGTCCCCAAAAAAGGATCCAAAAGTCTCCCTTCTAACTATAGACCTATATCTCTTCTTTCAGTTGTTTGCAAAGTAATGGAAAAATTCATTAATTCTCAAATCTTAAAGTATCTGGAAAAACATAAGATCTTACATAATAGACAATATGGATTCCGCCACAGTGATCCACAGCTGATCTTCTTTCCTTTGTCTCACACAACTGGAACAAGTCCCTTGAGTTTCTTGGTGAATCCCAGATCGTTGCTCTTGACATATCCAAAGCTTTCGATCAGGTCTGGCATGATGGGTTTCTTAACAAACTTCCTTTTTACGGTCTTCCACCTAAGCTTTGCTCTTGGCTTTCCAGTTTCCTTTCTAATCGACGTATATCAGTTAGTGTAGATGGTCATTTCTCCAGCTTCTACCAAATTAATGCTGGGGTGCCCCAGGGTTCAGTGCTGGCACCCACGCTGTTTCTTCTACACATTAACGATCTTCTCTCTTCCACAATCAATCCCATTCATAGTTTTGCTGACGATAGTACCCTCCACTCTAGTATTCAATTTCTTAAGCCACCGTGTAATCCTGATTTGGAAAACAAGGCAGGTCAATGCAGATATCTCTTTCACAAGAAACTTATCTTGGATTGGGGCGCCAAAAATCTTGTTCAGTTTAATGCCTCGAAAACACAGTCATGTTCGCTGTCGCGAAAAAAATCTGCAAATGCTCATCCCTTACATATGAGCGGCCAAGTTCTGCAGAACAAAGAGTCGTTTAATCTTGTCGGCGTTACTTTTAAGAACCTCAACTGGCACAAACACATTTCATCCATAGCTTCGGCAGCTTCAAAAAAGATTGGATTTCTCTTCCGAGCCAGAAAATATTTCTCTTCTTCCAATCTGTACATGTATCGTCTTATTAACGATCCAACGCTCACAGAAAGACTTCCTTTTCTTGCCCACCGTCGAGCTGTAGGGGATCTGTCGCTCTTCTATAGGTATTTTCACGGCTTCTGCTCAGAGAAGTTGGCCAGTATAATTCCTTCTCTGGCAGCTCCCAACAGAGCAACACGTAGTGCAACTTTTATGCATCCTTTTACAGTTCAGTTAGAGAGGCCCCGAACTTCCCGCTTTCTTCGTTCCTTCATCCCTAGAGTGTCAAGACTATGGAACCTGCTGCCCGCAGAAGTTTTTCCTTCTCCTCCCAATCTCCAAAAATTTAAGTCCCGTGTGAACAAACTCACCTCTCACCACACTGAAGACACCCACGGTACGTTAGTACTTAGGCATCAGCCTTCGTGGACTGTCCCAAGATAAAAAAAAATATATTTTACGCTATGTATCCTTTAAAAAAAAAGAAATCATTAAAGGAAATAAATTTTTTCTGGGTCCCTAAAAAACATTCCCTCACTTTACATTAGAAACAGGTAATAATTATTTTATTTTGTTATTATTAGTATTTTATTATACATGTTTTAAGGAATAGAAAACTTGTCTTGAGTAGTAATTTAATTTGAAGTTACACACAATCATTTTTGTAGGTTATGTTCAAATTCATCATTTCCTTATATTTTGGTAAATTTCTGAGAGCTAGTCATATACGGTGTAACAGAATGTTTCAAAAAACCCGGGGCGGGTTTAACATTAAAAAATAGGAAAAAAAGATCATATAAACAAGGGCGGAATTTTTTTTTGAGATACAGGGCGTTGAAATTTTTAAAAATTTTCGATTTTTACAATTTTTAAAAAACCTTTTTTTAAATTTCTTTAAATTTGGTGTGTGTTTGCAATAGTAATGGGTATTTTGAATTAAATACATTTAAAATATTTATTAGTTATGCCCCGGGGTATCTTAGGTCATATTAACGAGAAAAAATATGTCACCCCACTGCGTTTTATTGTTTCCAGTTAGTTTTTAGATTGGCAAAAAAAAACTAAAAAGAAAATAATGTACAATGCTTAAATAATTTTATTAATTAATAATTCAAATAATAACTAAACGAAATACAAAATTTTAAAAAAAAAAAATATTCTACAAACTAAATTTTATTTGTAACAAAAACTAGTGTTTTAAATTTTTTGAATTCAAAATGAAATGCTCGAAATTTTCCCTGAGCTTCGATACATGCTCTAATTCGCTTTCCATATTTCTTCTCATTTTTGGAAATATTCGGGTGTTTGGCGTTTTTTTTCACAAGCATTTTTTAACGTTGCACTAATGTGGCCTCTTTCCCCATGGGGGGAAATTTTCCACCAGTTGTTTAAGGTGTCCCCAGAGGGTAGAAGTCGCCGGATTTAAGTCCGGTGAGGGGGGGGGCCCAAAAGGAATAGGCCCACCTCCCCCCAAAACCCAAAATTTTTTGGGGAACGAAGGGTTTTTAAATAATCTCTTACATTCCGACTGAAATGAGCGGCGCGCCGTCGTGCATAAACCATAAATGACTGCGAACATTAAGGGGACAGCTTCAGAAGGATGGGCAGATTTTCCTGAAAAAAAATGCAGGTATGCTTGTCCCCCAATCTGTTGGGTAAAAAAAAAGGCCAACCAGATAATTCTCAATAATCCCGGCCCACACATTGATCGAAAACTGCTGCTGGTCCTTTTCGATTGATGGATGATGTGGGGTTCCCCCATCCCCCCAAAAAAATGTTCGTTATGGAAGTTGAAAAAACCATTTCGGGAACGAAGTTTTATCGGTGAACAAGACAAACGAAATAAATTGCCTATTTTCAAAAATTCTTTGTCTGAACCACTGACAATACTGTAGTCTGGGTAGAAAATCTGCTTCAGAGAGCCCTTTTTAACCCTTTGTAAATGGTGGGGTATAGCTGGTACTCCCCGGGTATTCGCCATACATTCACATGATTCGTATTCCCCAACTGATTTGCCAGACGCCTTGTCCCGATAGCAGGATTTTGTTCCACCGCTTCAAAACGTTTTCTTCTTTTTTTCCCATTTCGTGCAATTTTCCCCCCAATCCACAAAATTGGGGGGGGTTTTTCCCCCCTTTTTCTCAAACGAAAAGGGTTTGAAAAAGTATTTAAACAAGGTAACGGGGCGGCCAGGAAATGCATCCTCATAGAGACGTCTTGCTTCGTGTGAATTCCCGTTTGCTTTTCCGTACAAAAAAAGAATGTGGGGTAATTTTCAAACGAATAATTCACCATATTATTTACTTATTTTAAAGGTAACTTATTAAAAAAAAAAAATTAAAAACTTTGAAAGCAAATTACTAAGCACTCTACAATATCCTCTTTTCGAAAGTTTGACATATGACAACCATTTACAGACGCTATCTAGATTATTAATTTTTTTTTAAAATTCCGAAAGAAGCCAATTTTAATGATTAATAAATTAATTTTTATCTCAAAAACCGGGCTTTAAAAAAAGAAAAAGTCCAAGAGGCACTTTCTAAGCAGAATTAATTTTCCTTTAGGGAGACGATAGTATTTTTTGGGAAAAAAATTTAGGTGCGCCGTTTTTTGACTAAAAAAAAAAGCTTACCACCACGAACGCCACTGACGTGAGAACATTAACGAAAAAATTTTTGGGGCAGTTTGAAATTTGTTGTTTTTTTTTAAATTATGTATTTCGTTTAGTTATTATTTGAATTATTAATTAATAAAATTGCAAGCATTGTACATTATTTTCTCGTTTTACTTCCGCGTTCAGAGAATTTTTTTTTTTTCCTTTTAAAAAAAAAGAAGCGAGACTAAAAAAAAAAATAGAGAGAAAAAAAGTTGTATTTTTGTTGCGCAATCTAAAAAAAAAACTGAAACCTAATAAAAAACAGTGGCTGACATATTTTTTTTTATTAATATTTTCCTAAAAAACCCCCGGGGACGCCAATGGAATAAATATTTTAAATGTAATTAATTCAAAAGATACCCATTACTATTGCAAAAAAACACACCAAATTTAAAAAAAAAATTTAAAAAAAGGGTTTTTTTTAAAAAAATTGTAAAAATCAAAAATTTTTAAAAAAAAAAAAAAAAAAGCCCTGTATCTCAAAAAACAATTCCGGGGCCCTTTTTTTTATGATCTTTTTTTTTCCATTTTTAATGTTAAACCCGTCCCCGGGTTTTGTTAAAAAATTTTGTAACACCCTGTATACCTATTTTTTGTTTTTTTTAAAGTTTTTTAAAAGTTTTTATATTTATAATCATTATATTATGCTTTTTTTCTTAAAGCGACTGCGGCAAAAGAATTTTTTGTCGCCAAAAATAGTTTATCGCAACCATATTGCGTCCTTTCGATTCAAGGACAGATAAAAGCGGGGGCGCTTTAAACTGACCACGGCAAAAACAATAACCAATAAATATTGACAACATATAGATTGATATACCCATACAAGAACGTTGGTATCTTCATTATATGCCATATCGGGCTAAATTGGTTTCGAATGACATTTGAGATGACAACATCATCATGGGACTGCACACAAAGACTGTTGCAGACATGGTTTTTAGTTGTTCCTCGATGAAAAATTCATGGGTATCGGTATTTATGCACGGGAAGGCTAATTAATTACATATTCTTTTGTATGGTTGCATTCTGAGATTTGCTTTTTTAGCTTTGGGAACGAAATATAGGATGATCTATTCTTTAAGATACAAAACAACTGTTACGTGTTTATTTAGGTATTTTAAAACGTATACAGGGTGTCCCGGAAAATGTGGGAAATTTCCCGAATATGAAATTGGTTAGAAAAGCAGAATGGCAAGTACCAAAATAGTTTTTTTTTCTAACAAGTGCGTGGGAATTTTTTTGCACGCGACTGCCTTTCCCCCCAAAGACGCGAAGCGGGGTTCGGGCCAATAAAAAAAGTGCGGAAAAGTCATTTTCGCAAGCGGGAACAAAATTTTTCCTACGAGCGTCAGATAATACCAATATTAAAGAAAAGATTTTTTTTTAAAATTTTTTTTAATCTAAAAAAAATACCAACATATTTATAAATGGGAATAATTTGTTGATAACATTTACAACAAAAGAACAGTTATAAGCATATTGTAAATTAATTGCAGAACCTGAATTTTTATTTGGGGGGTGGCTTATGGAAGCGCTTATTGTCGGTTGATGAAGGTTGACCTAGCCCCAGGGGGGAGTTGTTCATGGTCAATATTTTATTCGACATACCTTTTTTTTTGATTTGTGGATTCATTAATGTAGCTCTCAGCTACAGCCGTTGATTTTCAGCCCCCAAGTCGCTTGACATTGGTAATTCCTTCTCCAGAATCCGCTTACATAGTCGCAGAGGATCGACGAAAACTATGTCCAGTGTACTCTTCTGGATTTTTTAATTTTAGGTATGCAGCAATTTCTGAAGGCATTTTACCTATTGAATTTATTCCCACACATTGCGTACTGCATGCTCCTTGTTTATATTGGACAAAAAAACGTCTGTGTGGGGTATGTGGTTTTCGCAAATTTGCATATTTACGGTACAATTGCAGATAAAGTCCGTTATTTGTTTCATCGGACACTACAAAGATTCTGGAAGTGTTATTTTTACTGTCAGAAATTTTCACCACTATCAAATTTTCATTATCCTGTGTGTCATCAATCATTATTTTTGTAAGTTCATCTCTCCTACAAGCACCGGCTAATCCAAAATTTGTAGCGACTTTTATTAGACGGTAAATATTATCAGGTGCTTCTTTCATGAATCTTGAAACTTCTTGAAGGTTTTTGATTTTTTTGGCCGGTATCCCACGTTTAAGTAGTGATGTTGGCTTGAAATGTGAACTTAAATCAAGGTTCCTTTTCACTTTGAGGACGCATTTTAACATAGAGTAAATTACTCCATAAAGTATTAGGTTTATATGTTTTTAGCAAATCCGCAAAATAGGCCAAGAACACTTCTTCTTTAATACTTTTGTCCCTTGCTGGAGCACCAGTTTTCGAAATGACTATATTGATTCGCATATTTTTCACGAGATTTTGCTGGTAATAAATTCAAACTTCCCGGTATTTGCTGCATCCAGGATAGAATCTGGTAGCTCCTAATCGGAACTACTCATTTTAAATAATTATTTTTGTCGGATTTTTATTTAATTAAAAAAAGATACTATGACGCCTTTTCATTAAAAATGCTTGTTTGTATTATAATTCATTTGTGCAATTGCTTGTTCATATGGAAACGAAGAAAAAATCTGACATGTGTTAAAATCACCAAGATTACATATTGTTGCTTGACTTGTAATAGTCATTTATTATTATACAGGGTAATTAAAAAAATGTTTTAGTTGAAATATTGAAAATTACGAAGTAACAAACAAAAAAGAGAATAAACTATAACTTGCAATGGCTTCGTATATTGCATGATATAGCCTACAATTACTAAAATACATATAAATCTTGCTTACCTGTAAGATTTTAGAGTAGTTTTACTTTTCCGCACGGCGTGCAGAAAAGTTCACTTTTCCACACGCCGTGCGGAAAAGTGTAACTTTGCGCACTCAAATGCGTGCGGAAAAGTGGACTTTTCGCTCGTAGGAAAAAAACCTATAAGCTTTCCATTTTTATTAAATTTTTGCCATTTTACACGTTTCATGATCTTTTATTTTAAAAAATTATATGATGGACTTAACGCACCAACATAATATTTTTATCTTTAATATTACACATAATAAGCTTATAAACACCCAATTTTTTGTATTGCAACGGGAATGCAGAAGAACAAACTAATTATATAAAAATGAATATTAAATTAAACTGCTCGACAAAAAGATCGTCCCATTTAATTTTTAGACCCATTTTTAAACTGCTGTAACTTTTTTAAAAGTTAACTTTTTTAAATATCTAAAACGAAGTTTAAAAGCGCGTTTCTTCTACTTTAAGCTGTATTACATTTATTTTAGTAACATATTGATGTACAGGGTGATCAATAGAGTGCTGCAAAAAAACAAAAAAATCGAGTGTGTCCCATTTCAGTGGTAATTTTTTTTGGTCGTTATATTATGGGTTGTTACCAAGGTTATATCAATATCTCTAGACGTTTTTGCCAGTTTTTGAATTGAGGCCCTCAGGCTTGCGATACACTTCTAAACGTCAAATTTTGGTAATCAATTCTTTAAAAGGCTATAACTGGAAAATGGATTGACTGATTTCAACGAGTGTTTCATATTCAGAAAGCTCATTCCATGTAGATTTTTTATGTCCTAAGCACTTTTCGATGAGTATACGGGGCCAACAAATACCAAAAACGTAGCTGATTTAGAAATCCTAAATATAGGGTAAATTATTGAACGCCAAAGGGACCATACGTGTTTGTTTTGTTTTAAAAATGGCCAAGTTGAAGTTTGCGTCAGTATCTCGACCAGATTTGGTTGTTTTGGTGGGAGAATCGATGAATGCTGAAAGGTATCGAGATATGTATATTAGGGATATTTTTATTCCTTTAGCACAAAACTTTGAAAACGAATTTTCTTGGGGGCAAAACCGTCCACACGGGCCCGAATGCCAAAAAAATTTAAGGGATAACAATCCAAAAGAATGTTTGGGCCCAAGATCGCCGGATATGAATGTAAAGTATGGAGTTGGTTAAAAGAAAAAATTTAATAACAGTGAGAAATTTTAACAACTTGGTGCAATGCAAATGCAATAAAATGGAATGGAACGATTTCCCAGACTTTCTTGCAAGCTTATTAATAGCATGCCAAAGGAGTAGAGGAAGTTAAAGGGCTCAGGGGACCCACCCATTATTAATTTTAATTTTTTTTTTTGTTTGTTACATCATTAAGTTATCTGTTACTATTGTTGTTTTTAATATTGTTTATTAAATGTAATTTTACGCAATTGGGATTTATAAAAATATTTTATGTAATGAAAAGGTTTTTTTTTTACGTTATTCAAAAAAAAGTTTCGGGAAACCTAAATTTAAATTTATCTAGGATTTTAATAATAAAGACTTAAAACGGAATATTGGAAAACAATTTTTATTCTAATAAGTAAAACATTTTCATCCAAAATGGCAAAAATTTAAAAATTTTAAAAATTTTTTTAAAAACACTTTGTTGATCCCCCTTTAATTAGGGTTTTTTACAACACCAAATACCCTAATTTTTTTAAAAATTTTTTTAAAACTTTAACGTTGTTGGAATTGTACCATTCGACCTAATGCCATAATAACGACCTTTTTTCGGAAAATTTACAGGCATTTAAACGCATAAATCAATTCGGGAAATCGTTTGAAATTGACACAAACTTTAATTTGGGTTTTTAAAAAAAAAAACACACTATGGTCCTTTTGGCTTTTAATAATTTACCCTTATTTAGGTTTTAAACAGTTACGTTTTTTTTTTTGTTGACCCCGTATACTATAAAATTATAATATAAAATGCTAAAAAATTACATGAAATGAGCTTTAAATATGAAACACTTTAAAATTGTCAACCTTTTAGAATTTTTTTAAAAAATTGTTACCAAAATTTGACGTTTAAAGGATCCAACCGATCCGAAAAAAATGGATAAACATCTGGAGAATTATATGACCTGGGTAACAACCATATTATAACACCTTTTTTCAGACCCTATTGATCACCCTGTAACATGATAATGTTCATCTTCAAAAAATAAATGCTACAGCTAAAAGAAGAAGAAACGTGGTTTTAAATTCGTTTTAGTTTTTAAAAAATTAGTTTTTAAAAAGTTACAGCAGTTTAAAAATGGGTCTTAAAATTAAAGGTAGATCTTTTTTTTAGAG
The DNA here is from genome assembly GCA_019359885.1 of Listronotus oregonensis. Classification (NCBI taxonomy): domain Eukaryota; kingdom Metazoa; phylum Arthropoda; class Insecta; order Coleoptera; family Curculionidae; genus Listronotus; species Listronotus oregonensis. Next base: position 2,344 of record JAHBCN010003337.1, on the reverse strand, counting down.
TTTAGATGAAAAATAGCATTAAAAATTTTTGGGAAAAAAAAATTTTCATTTATTATTAAAATTTTTTCTAGAGTCAGTTCGATGGGGGTTTAAACCCCTTTTTTTTAATTCGTGTCGTATTGTTTTTTTTTTCTTACCGTTATAAAGCTTATCACCCTTAGATTATTAGATTAGAAAATTAAAAGAGGGCAAAAAGACCTCCACCACTAACCCTTGCCAAATTTATTGTGGTTTTCCATTTTTTTTAAAAAAGGGACCTTGTTAGCCGTCTTCTTAACTAGACCCCAGAGTCTTGACACTGGCCACCCCAATATTTTCCGGTTTGGCTTTTCCTTACCAAGCCTATAAACCTAACCTACATAGTGTCACAGTGGCACCACACATGTCAGCTGTTTCTTCAGCCTCCTGGCAAACCTACACAAACATTTCCACGGCCTATTCTTTCAGGTGCTTGTTGAGTTTGCAATGTCCTGTTAGTTGACCTACCGTTATCCAGACTTTACGACGTGGCTCAGTATGTCCGAGGTAAATTTGGGCGAGCGGGCCCTGCTCTGCGGGTGAACTGCTTTGCCGTCTTGTCCCGGTGTTTGTAACCACCAGTTTTGAAACCTCTGTCTACCCAGCTCTTTTTTTGATGATTTGGGAGGCCTGCCGAGATTCCATAGAATGGTTTGGGGCCCATCATTTCCCCGGCTGATCCCTTTTTAGGTCGTCGGCCCCTTTTGTTCCTGGGGGCCCTCGTGGCCTGGTACCCAGGCTATCGTATGTTTGTTTGCCAAGCCGACTTTATCCAGGGCCTGTATACAGTCCCCCACTGGTTTGGAATTTTATCACCCTTTCTCTTGGTCCATGTATTTAAATGAAATTGTTTGGTTTAGTCAGCAGGTTAAGCTGATTCACAGATCTAGTTAATGCTATTTAATAAATAATAAATTATAAATTTGATTTGCAGTCATGTACGTGAGATAAGTGTGTCAGTTTATAGATTAAAGGTTACACTTAAAGAAGAGATATCGATTACTTTTTAATTTTTTTTTTTCAAAGGTTTTTAACGATTTGCTGACGACTAAAGGGCAATGAAGCAAAAATAAATACGAGTTTGTATTCCAGGAGCAGAATTTGCTAAACACTAAAGATAATGAAGCAAAATTGACAATGAGTTTATGATTAAAAGGCAAAAATACTTCGGAAACCATATACTCCTTTTAACGAACAGACAATTTTTTTAGGCGATGTCAAAAAAAAAATTTTTTAGGTTTTTTTACGTCCGAAAAAAAAATTTTTGGCTTTACTTACGGCCGTTTTTTCTTTGTGGCCTGGATGGCTAGGATAGAGTGCCCGCAAAAGCAGCGACTTTAAATTTACTACCAGAAAAATCTTGAAAGATCTATTAAAAACATTATAATTTTTTTTTAAATGGTCAAGTCTTACAATTTAAAAGAGGTATTTTTCATTTTTTTTTTTAAAAGGACAAATTAAAAAAAAGTCACATTTTTGGGCTACCTACTCGTTAAAATCTACAATTATGGTTAAAAATAAATTACATTGAAAAGTTTCAAAATTGTTTTTTTTAAAAACAATAAAGGGGACCGGCAAAAAAACCCATTTAATAATAATTATACTGTGTTTATTTTAGTGTGTTTTAATTGAATTTGATGGCTGTAGGCGGCGAACTAAGACAACTATCTATAAACGATATACAAGACAAAGGAACCCGTTATTAATCACACTTTCAAAACAAAAACTGGTAACAAACAAGTATTTATAATAACTGATGAACAATTAAATTAAGTCCCCTACAGCTAATTAGAAAATACCCAAATTGACGACCTCTCAATCTACGTCAACAAACGTTTTTTATTAATTATCGAAATGGAAAATGCTTGTCAAAAGTTGTTGGTGTACATACTTTTAGAAAAATACCATCCCTTATTGCACAGTATCTACAGTTGCCAAATGCTGATAGATATAGAGGTCACGCTTTTGGAAGAAGTTCATCTTAAATAGCCACGAAGGTTGGCAGTCTAATTCAGTAGCGGACGGCTACATTGAAGATTCCATTTCAAGAAAAAAAATATCAAATAGAATTTTTCCAGAAGGGGATGGTTAAGATTTTGAAGAAGAAAAATGTACTTCAGGTTTGTGCTTTCCTGTTAAAAAAAATTTCGAAGATTCTGAATCAAAGAATATTATTTCTAAAGAGCTAAAAAAACATGACTGTTAATAATCTTATGTCTACAAGTGAAATTACATTTTCAAAGTGTAATAAATGTTCTTTAATATAAAAAAAAAACAAATAAAACTAACTTGATACCTTTTTATAGGAGAATTCTGTTTATAATTT
>JAHBCN010003336.1:0-70000 GCA_019359885.1 Listronotus oregonensis | reverse complement strand
TTTAAAACAAAAAAAAAAAAAATTTTTTTTTTAAACAAAAAAAAAATTTAAAAAAAAAAATTTTTTAAAAAAAAAAAAATTTAAAAAAAAAATTTTAAATTATTTTTTAAAATTTTTTTTTTTAAAAATTTAATATAAAAATTTTAAAAAATTTTTTTTAAAAATTTTAACCCCCCCCCCAAAAAATTTAAAAAAATTTTTTTTTTCCCAAAAAAAATTTTTCCCCAAGGTTGGGAAAAATTTTTTTTGGGGGGGTTTTTTTTTTAAACTTTAAAAAAAATTTTCCTTTTTAAATTTTTTTTTAAAAAATTTTAAAAAAAAATTCCGAAAAAAAAAATTTTTTGGGGAAAAAAAGGGTTTTTTAAAATTTTAAAATTTTTTTTTTTTTTTTCCCCCCCAAAAAAATTTAAAAAAAAAAGGGGTTTTTTTTTTTTTTGGGGGGGGGTTTTTTTTTTTCCTTTTTTATTTTTTTTTTTGGGTTTTTTTTTTTTTAAAAAAGGGGGGGTTTTTTTTTTTTTAAAAAAAAAAAAATTTTTTTTAAAGGAAAAAAAAAACCCCCCAAAATTTTAAAAAAAAAAGGGAAAATTTTTTTAAAAAAAAATTTTTAAAAAATTTTTTTAAAAATTTTAAAAAAAAAAAAAAAATTTTAAAAAATTTAATTTTTTTAAAATCCCCAAAAAAAAAATTTTAAAAAAAAAAATTTTTTTTAAAAAAAAAATTTTTTTTAAAAAAAAAAATTTCCCAAAAAAAAATAAAAATTTTAAAAACCCCCTTTTTTAAAAAAAAAAAAACCCAAAAAAAAATTTTTTAAAAAATTTAAAAAAAAAAAAAAAAAAAGGGGTTTCTTTTTAAATTAAAATTTTTAAAAAAAATTTTTGGGTTTTTTTTTAAAAATTTTTTTTTTTTATTAAATTTTTTTTTTTTTAAAAAAAAAAAAAAAAACCCCAAATTAAAAAATTAAACCCCCCCGGGAAAAAAAAAAAAAGGGTTTTAAAAAAAAGGGGCCCCAAAAACCCCTTTTTTTTTTTTAAAACCCCCCCGGGAAAAAAATTTTTTTTTTTAAAAAACCCAAAAAAAAAAAAAAAAAAAACCCCCCCCCTTTTTTTTAAATTTTTTTTTTTTTAAAAAAAAAAAATTTTAAATTTTTTTTTTTCCCCAAAAATTTAAATTTAAAGATGGGGTTCCCCCCTTTTTCCAAAAAAACCCCTTGGGAAATCCTTTGGGGTTTTTTAAAAAATTAAAAAATTTTTTTTCCCCAAAAAAAACCCCCCAGGGGTTTTTTGAAAAAAATTAAAAAAATTAAAAAAAAAAAAAAAATTTTTTTTTAAAAAAAAAAAAGGGGGGTTTTAAAAAAAAAAGGGGGGGGGGAAAAAAATTTTTTAAATTAAAAAAGGGAAAAAAAAAAAGGAAAAAAGGGAAAAAAAAAAAGGGGGTTTGGGGAAAAAAAAAAAAAAAATTTTAAAAAAATTTTTTTAAAAAAAAAAAAAAGGGGGGGCCCCCAAAATTTTAAAAAAAAAAAAAAAATTTTTTGGAAAAACCTTAAAAATTTTTGTTTTAATAAAAAAAAAAATAAAATTTTTGTTTGAAAATTTTTTTTTTTTAAAAACCTTTTTTTAAAAAAAGGGAAAAAAGGGAAAAAAAATTTTTTAAAATTTTTTTCCAAAAAAATTTGGGTTTTTTAAAAAAAAAAAAAAATTTTTAAAAAAAAAAAATTTCCGGAAAAAAAAAAATTTTGGGGAAAAATTTTTTTTTTTTAAAAAAATTTTTTTTAAAGGGACGGGTGTTAAAAAAAAAAACCCTTTTTAAAAAAACAAATAAAAAAACCCCGGGGGAAAAAAGGTTTTTAAAAAAAAAATTTTTTAAAAAATTTAAAAAAAATTTGAAATTTTTAAAAAAAAAAAAGGGGGGAAATTTTTAAAAAAAATTTTTTAAAAAATTTTTTTAAAACCCCCCAAAAAAATTTAAAAAATTTAAAACCCAAAAAAAATTAAAAAATTTTTTTTTTGGGGGGAAAAAAAAACCCCAAAAAAAAAAAATTTTTAAAACCAAAAAACAAAAAAAAAAAAAAAAAAAACCCCCCCCTTTTCTTTAAAAATTTTTGGGAAAAAAAAAAAAAAAAAAAACCCCTTTTTTTTAAAAAAAAAAAAAAAAAAAAAAAAAAATTTTTTAAAAAAAAAAAAAAAAATTTTTTTAAAAATTAAATTTTTTTTAAAAAAAAAAAAAATTTTTTTTTTTAAAAAGGGGTTTTTTAAATTTTTTTTTTTAAAAATTTTTAAAAAAATTTTTTTTTTTTCCCTTTTTTTTTTTTTTTTTTTGGGTTTTTTTAAAAAAAAAATTTTAAATTTTTTTTTTTAAAAAATTTTTTTTTTAAAAATTTTTTTAAAAAAAAGGGGTTTTTAAAAAATTTTTAAAAAAATTTTTAAAAAGGGGAAAAATTTTTTTTAAAAAATTTTTTAAAAATTTAAAAAGGAATTTTTTGGAAAAAAAAACAAAAAAAAAAAAACCTGACAACGTAGCACATTTCAAGGCAACTGGATAACAAAAAATAATTTACTTTGGAATTTTTCTTTAAAAATCAATTAAACGTATTAAAAAAAAAATAATTACTTTGCACAGAATATGAAATATATTTTCTTCAAAAACAAGCAGTACGATAGATAGCTCAAATGACCAATACTGCAGAACTTCTTTAAATTTGGTTTTTTAAAAAGTTCTTTTAATATAACTCATGTTTTGATTTTCACCTTTAATAATATAAGACGTTTTTTACTTTCAACAGAACAAGCAAAATATTTATTAAATAATCTCTTCAACATTTTTCTACACTACTACTTACGACATCTATACTTTATATTAGAAATAGAAAGATAGTAACAAATATTGATCTAACATCCTAACTTACTAAAATCTAAAGTGTCGACATTTTTACTCAAACCCAACTTATAAAATGTTCCCGTAACATTCAGGTAGTATTTCCTCTGAAGTTAACAAAATACTAAAAAAAATACGTCGACTACTCACCATGTACAGGGTCTTCATTAATGTTTGTAAACCACGTGACCAAAAATGTTGCTGGTTGCCTATTCAGAGGTTGCACAAAATTTAATAAAATATCCCTAGAAATATTCATTGGCGCCGGGCATTTTAAAATCGATATTTTAAATGTCAAAAATATTTTTTTTAAGGTTAGAAAATTTACCATTTATCATTTTTTCAAGTAATTGTAATTTAAACAAAGTTATTACAGCCTTTTTGGATAATTTTTGCATGCATTTAGTTTTGAGTCTCTTGTTTGTCAATAATTTAATTTGCTAGATTTAGGTACAAAAAATTCTAGTCAAGGAAACGAGGGAGTTTTTGTGCAGTAAGATGGATTTGAATGCGGTTTTTTGCATTCGATTCGTATCAACGTCTACAAACTTTGTGAACAAATTTAATTATTGGAAAATGAAAACCTGCATTTCTGCGTTAAAAAAATCATTTTTAAATTATATTTTAAGGTTTGCAATTATAAAAACTGGTAAATAATGATGAAAATGAGAATTTGTTACTCGGGAGTTTTCAAGGTTGTTGACATGCTGACTATGAGATTGGCAAGGGCCTACGGAGCATCTGGTGCGCGCTAAGGATAGTGTAAACGTGGTCTAGTGGAGGTTTACGACAATTGGACCGACATTGGCAGGATATGTTGTAAAACTTTAGAAGACGACGTTTACACCATCCTTAGCGCGCACCAGGTACTCCCCAGGCCCTTGTCAATATCATATGAGTGTTCAACGACCTCGAGAACCCCCAGTTAACAAATTCGAGCCCATTTGCATCATTATTTACCTAGTTATAATTTTTTTATAGTTGCAAACTTTAAGATGCATTTCGAAAATGCATTTTTCTAATGCAAAAATGCAGTTATTTATTTCCCATTAATTAAATTTGTTTTACTAAGTTTCTATATGTTTATACGATTCGAATGCAAGAAACCGCATTTGAATCCATCTTACTGCACAAAAAATCCCTCGTAAGACCTATTTTGGTGCCATGTTCCCTTGACTATGTTGGGTTTAGCGAAGATCCGTTATGATATTTTATTATACCTTTGGATTTTAGTCAATTTAAACTTAATAGGAAAATTCAAGTCACATTAACTCTTAGTTTACACAGTTTATTCATATTATTTAAATAAAACTACTTGACTTAAAATGATGGACATGACTTAGATTTTTACATTATTAATAAATTACACTACCTAAGTTACATAATAAAAAAAATAAGGAGAATTATTACATGCTAAAAGAAATTAAGATAAAACAATGTACAAAAAAACTCCAATTATTTTAACCAGGCAAATGAAACCACGCTTCATCAGAGAAGAAAGTACGGTCCAAAACATCATTCATTGTTAAGAATCTCATCAAACCATTGACAAAACTGCACCCTCTTTCTAAAATCTGGTGAAAGAATTCTTGCAATACTGTGACCTTATATGGATGCATTTCAAGTTTTTGGTTAGTGCTTTAGGGCAAGAACTAACAAACATTTCTAAAAAAAAAATATGGCGCTGTAAACATTAATTTAAATTTTTTGTTTAAAATAGATTTTACCGGACTGAGTAGACAACTTCTCCACTGATTTCTAGGAAGGGCTCCATTCGAGCACGTATATCAAGATCAGGTTCTGTAAGCACGGTAGGCCTTCCAGTGGACTTGCCCTACAAATGCAATTCTTGTTTTGAAAGCCATTGGTTAGCACATGTCTGTGATGGACAAAGGGATTGTACTCAACAAGATTGTCGGGAAAACCTTTCTCTAAACTGGACCATGCAACTTTGGAAAGAATAGACCAAGTTCCATCCTCATTACGAGTTGCACTTCTAAAATGTTTCATTATTATAAAGGCATCTGGAGCCCGATTCTGTAAGCAAATTTTTTGACATTCCTTTTCCCTATCTCTTTTGAAACAGTGACAAACTTATGAGTTACCTTGAAGGGCAACAAAGACATTCTCTTTCCTTATATTTTTACAGAATCCCAGCTCTTGTTCCACAGTCCATATTTTAAACATTTTCTAAAAGTAAACAAAACAGTTTTATTTACGTAACCTCAATAACAAAAACACATGTAACTTCCCTTTTAAAAAACTCGAATAGGGAAAGTAGTTCTGAAAAGAACCGTTTTAAGCTTGTAAGGTTTGTTTTCAAACATAATTTGTTTAAAATCTAAAACTTTTCCAAAAAAAAACTACCCAAAAAACCCAAATACCGCTAACGCAACAATGGTCTGTCAGTAGTGTCAGTCAAGTCTACTGTCAAACAGAGCTTGCTGTGTTGCCTACACTAATATTTTTCCTCAAGGTGTGTTTTTTGGACCACTAACCTGCACTGATTCTGATTTTTTGGAATTTTAACATTTTAGGAGGTTATTATAATCAGTAATAATGATTTACACTTTTTTTGCTTTTTTCGGAGTTTAGAAGCTGGTAAATTGTCACAGAAAAATAAATGTCGGCAAAAACTTTATGAACTTTTTCCTCGTGGCAACATTGTAAATAGGAAAGAAACCAAGCAGTGGAGCCACTTTTACAAACCAAAATCGCGTGGCCACGTGGTTTACAAACATTAATGAAGGCACTGTACAGCAAGAGAAAAAAGGTATACTCTTATTTTAGAAGTATATACCCTGCTCGCTATGCTGATTGGTCGGCATGGTATATACCATTCCCCGCCAACTAATAAGCACGTAGAGCGAGAGAGAAATGTGCTCTTATTCTTATTTCTCTCTTACGCATATTGTTCGCACGAGCAAGTTGCAAGACTGCCTCTAGCAGTATATGCTCGAGGGTTGCGATGGATAACCTGAGTAGCTTTCTAGTGATGAAATTTTTTCCGCGCCTTAGAACATGGTCTGCTCCAAAAAGTTTAAAAATAAAAATAACAAATAATGTGCATGACACTTTTCATCACGGGAACAGTGTGAGATACTCCAAACCCTATAAATGCTTGACTAGAAACTTACTCTAGCTTGCGTGTAAAAATCATTATACGTATATGCACTGTTTCTGAAATCAAGAACATCTTTTTATTGCGATGTAAAATTTTAGATCAAATTTAAAACCTGGACTGCGTTTGACTTGGGTTTTAAACAAGGCATTGGGGCAAATCGGAAATATACCACAGCGGGTCTCTAACGATTTTTTTTAGTACTGTATGTTATAGCTTTGGACACGCCTTAACCTAAGAAACATTTTCTAGGTTAAAACAGCAGTAAGTAATACAATTCTTGTAAATAAAAAGCTGAGCGATTTATTGTACTGCTTGTTTTTAAAGAAAATATATAAAATTATTTTGCTAGAGTATTCTGTTTTGTTATATGTTTAATTCGTTTTTATCGCAAAATCTCAAAGTATAGTTATGCCCTGTTGCCAAGAGTTTTTATTTTTACCTCTTTGTTAAATTTAACACATTGTTAAGTTCATTGCTAAATTTAACAACGCGATCGTCATTCGGCCGTAAGATAAATAAGTATAGAATACCTAACCACATATGTATGTCTTAAAATTGTTCACATCGTTTCAGAAAATAAAAACACCAAAACACCCTTAATAAATGAGAAAAAGTAAAATTAATATCGCAATGTTGTGTCACCATTGCGCGGAATCCCATTGTAACACCCTGTGGGACACCACGGTTAAGTCTCTCTCTCTCGCAACTGACGACATAATTTACACGTTCGCCGATGACACAAATCTGATAATTTACCGATTCGGAATCAGCGGGAGGCTAATTATGACCTGTGTGAATAATTAGGTAAAGTGCGAATGGCTAATCTTTCGATTATATTCCGGTAAGATATATATACAGGGTGTTTCATATTGGACGAGTTCTTCTGTCTATAGTTCTATACCCCGAGATTAGGATCGAAGCGGTCTCATACTGGAGTGGTATAGAGTTGAACATTTATAACAAGTATTTTTTTAATAACAAAAACAATGATAAAGACACCTCTAATCTCATTGTGATATTAAATTAAATTCTTGGTTACAAAGCACTCTTCCAGTAAAATTTGGAGGTCTCGGAATAAGAGATACATCCACCCTGTCTATTTCTGCATTTTTGGGTTCAATCAATGACGTATTAGATTTACTTTCCAAAATTTTACCTTTCTATATTCTTGCTACAGTAGATAATGATTTCAGCAATTGTTTTGTAAGATGGTTATCTGTTTGCAATTTTCAAAATCAACCACAAGAATATCCAAAAAACAGAAAGATTTTGACTTTTCGATTTGCCAAGCTCGTCACAAATATATTAGAAACATATGGCAGACAAGCAAAGATAAGGCACGACTTGCTCTTCAGGCCCCTGAAAGTAATGCTTGGATTAACGCACTTCCATCTTCGTCCTTGAGAAATTTGTTAGATAACAAAACATTCCATATTTCCATCGCTATCAGACTTGGTCTGCCTGTGTATGGAGAGCACAACTTCTGCGTTTGCGCGAAAATGCTGATATTTATAGCCTACATGGGTTAAGCTGCAAAAAAAGCCCAGGGCGTTCTTTCAGACACAGTCAGATAAATAAGATTATCAAGAGAGCTCTGATTTCAGCTGAAAAATCTTTCTGTGTTAGAGCATCTTGGAGTTTGCAGAAGCGATGGAAAACGTGTAGATGGAATGACCTTAATTCCCGGGAAATATGGAAAACAATTACTTTAAAAACTTCTAATTTAGTAGGTGCGGCTGCTCGTCTGGCCGAGAATAAAAAACATCTAAAATATAAAGAGCTTGAAGACCGCTTTATCTTCATTCCTTTTGCTGTTGAAACTTTTGGTCCTTTGGGTGATGAGGCTAAGGGTTTTATAAATGAAATTTGCAAATAAAAGTTCAATGCAAAGAATCTCGAAGTTTTATTATCCAAAGAATTGGTTTAGCTGTGCAACGGGGTAATGCAGCATCGGTACTAGGTACAATCCAGGAAGACCTAGGACTTGATAAAGTTTTTAATTTTTAAATATAGATTTAGTTATTTAGTTTATTCTAGAATATTGTTATTAGTTATTTATAACATTATATTTTAATATTAAAAAAAAACGCAATAAAAATTAACGTATTTAAAATTAAAAAAAACTGAATTTTTTGATCGTTTAAAAAAAAAAATTAAAGTTCACATGTGTACAGTCTTCTACGAAAATAATATTTTCAAGCATTGAGAGCCTCTAACTAATATAATGACGGCTAATAACTGGTACAAGTCCCGGCTCGTTCAACAATCTAATAAACAATATTGGAGCGGAGGAAGTCTGTTCTGTTCTCCGATGGAGAATAATTTGCAGAGTGTTGCACTAAAAATCGAATTAGCTACGGTGGCGGTTCATGCATAATCTGGATTGCCATTTTTTTGGATGATTCTATGTTTATTGCCAGTTCTGACTTTGGTCCTTAGAGGGAAGTTTTAACAAGTGCTTGGTACATTGAAAAGATTCTAGCAGTTCATGAGGTACCTTACATCGATGATGTGGGAGATAATTTTACTTTTATGCTAGAATTGTCCAAGATTATATTACAGAAGTTGGTTTTTGAATTATGGAGTGGCCGGCATACATTCTCGACCGATAATCGATTAAACATTTATGGGATGAGCTAAAACAAAGAATCCCTGCTAGGATTTGTGCCCCAACTTCTATGCCAGAGCTTATTATTGTGGTAGGAGAAGAGTGGCTTAACATTAACATTTCACAAGAATCAAAATCAAATTTAATTAAGTCTATGCCTAATCGTATGCGATATGTTATTAAAGCAAGAAAAGGTCATACTCATTATTAATAATTTCTTGTGGTTATTGTTATCATCTTAGTTGATTCTTAAGAAACCATATTTTTTGAAGTAATACACTGATAATTTGTGTCATTCATTTAATTTCATAATTTTCAGCTTTACATTAAAGGAATTTTTTGGGACCGAAACGGTCCCATCTTGGACGAATATAAAGTTAAGAATTTTTGGCGAGTTCCCAACAAGAAGTTTTTAATAACTAAAACAATGATAAAAACACGCCGCCCAATCTCACACTAAAGAATATATGTTTGATATTTTTTTGTTAAAATGCCATATTGACTTATTTTCTGTATGTGGAGCTTTTAAAACTTTTCTCAAGTTTCGGAAAATATCCCGTTTCCCTGATTACCCAAAAACTAAACGAAAACGCCGAAAAGAGAAACCGCAAAACGAAGGCACAGCCAACTGTGTTAATTTATTAATTAGGTTGGGACGCGCCGCCCTTAAAAGGGTTGCTGGGTCCAGTTCGGCAGTGGCGCGCGCACTTCCCCCCTTTTAATTAGGGGAGGCTATCAAGGCGAGAATGAGCGTTGTTTCGTCAAGGGCGGAACTGGACGGCTAATCAGCCTGGCCGAGAATTAACCAATTACGGGGGGAATCGAGATAGGAAGTAGGGTTTGATACATTTGAGGATTTTTTTGTTAAACAGATTTTTCGTTTTATTTGGGCACTCCTTGCTTGTCATATTTTAAATATCTAATAATTCAGCCCAAATATTAGGCTTTTAAACCATGCTTATTTCTGCTTTACGTTGTGTATCGATTTTCTTAAAATGCATCGGGCTTGAAAGCACATTGTTTGGTATGCCAACCATCCCAATCTCGATTTGACTTGTGGACGGGCCGGGCTTCCTATAAGGCAATACTTTTGTCTACCGACTGTCGCGAGTAAACTACCTTAAGATAAATAAGTATACACTTAATCTGTTTGACCTTAAAAATGATATCTGACATTTTATGAGGAACAGGGGCAACTGTTGGAAGAGGAAGAATCAAGGGTGGCAGCAAATTGGTTCGCAAATAGTTCGGCTTTTCCTTTAGATGTACTAACAATTTCATCTTCAAAGTATGGGTGTGAAAATAATTTGTCCAAATGTTTGACTAAGGTTTTTGAAAAGGACCAGAAGAATTTACTGTATTCAAGCAAGAGACTACTTTAACTTCTATCCGATTGTTAAAAGAGCCTTTTGCTTCTGAGATAGTTTCATTATACTGATGCTAGCCTAAGGATTTTCGGGATCGGGGTTTTGAAGAGACTTTGCGAGCTTGGATTTAGAAAACCATAGTTTGTGATTGAAAGGTTTGGGGTTATTTTTGTTATAAGGCATATAGGGCTAGGAACCATTACACTGACGGCTCAAAGACCAAGGTGGGTACAGGCTGTGTCATATACCCACCAACTATAAACTTGAAAATCGGCTGGACAATTGGTGCCGAAACCAGCGTGCTTCAATCGGAACTGATGGCCATAGCCATAGCGGCGCATAAAATTAAAAGCCGTAACATTACCAACAATACTATCTGTATTTGTACAGACAGTAGACAAACACTACTAACCCTGAGAAGACCACGCATTACTTCAGTACTTGTACTAGAATATCTTAATGCCTTGATTAATATCTCTCAAAATAACGTGGTCAACTTAACCAGGATCAAGGGCATGACATATCTAAAACCGCTGACTCGCTAGCCAGGGCGGCTGCGGGAAGAAAACTTGTCGGTCCCGTCCCCACCATTGATTGACAACAGCAGCGATAACAGATATCATAAAAAAATACTCCCATCGTTTGTTAAAAGAAAAGTGGGATGAAACTGCGAACTGTAACCTTCCAAAAATACTGCTGAGCTATCCAGACAACGTAATAGCGAAGGGATGCCTTACGATTTCCAAAAGGAACCTGTATTACCGGGCGTTCTAACTGGCCACTGTGGGCTACGAGGACACCTATTAAAAATTAGTTTAATTGACACAGAAATATGCAGAGACTGTGAACAAGAAAATGAAACGTAGAACATATTTTTTGCGATTGTCCCGCTCTCAAATTTGAACGAAACTTTATGCTGGGCACAAACTGGCCTCTACTAGCCAAAATTAGAAAGATTTCATATAAAGACGTCGTTAACTGTATTAAATAAATGGGTTGGACGACGCACTACAAAGGACCTACTGAGCTCTAGGTGCTGTGGTATTATCACCCTCTGAAACTTTCATTAGATCAGGTCTTTATGCTCAGTTAAATTATCTCGCTAAGTTGTTTACAAGAATCGTGATAGGAAAAGCAGGTAGGATCCCAAGGGTAGGTGGCAAAGAAATCTGTTAGACCATCCCAGTCGGTCAAGTTGTAGTGCCAGACGCACACCAGACATTTTGTGCAGAGTATAATATAGTAGCCAAGACATGAACTGAGAGACCAAGCGGAGCAGTAACTGGCGCTTGGTAGAGTTCAGGGTTCGAAGTAAGAAAAATTACGAGTGGGAACCCTAGAGGAGTAGGTGGGTTCCTTAATAAGATTGGTGAGCGAATTACTGCTTGCGAAGTTTTCGTCTGCTCTGCCTTGAAGATCAGCCGTTATTGCGAACATTGAAATACCCAAAAACAATTACTTTGACCACGGAAACTGGGAAATAAAAGTGTCAATCATTTAAAGCCAGTCAAAAAGCTCGGTCTGGGAATTTTCAGATGGGGACTGGTAAATACAGCAGATGAATTTGGTCGAATATCCTTTGTATATCTAAAGACTAAGGATGTATATGAGCAAATCGGAGAATTCGAGAACGTAGCATGAATTAGCCGTGAGCATAAAAGTAAAGAAATGACGGTTGCCAATTACGACCGAACGTATGAGATCGATCTCTATGGAAATAAGGATCGAAATTTCAGTTTGAAGTTATAATAGTTATTATAGATCATTATTGGTTCTCACGAACACTACGAGCTATTAGCAGTTGTTGGCAATTTTAAAATTTTCTTTCCTTTGCCCGTTTTTTTTGGTCTGGAGATTAAATTCGAAATTAGAAATACATATACAGGATTGAGCATAAGCATACAATTAATATCTGTAAATTATTGAGATTTGAGAACTGTCAACAGCTTAAAAATGAGTGTGATTTAGTCAATCACCAAATTTTTATTTTGTTAGTTATGATTTAAATTGGCATGTTGTCAAAATGACAGATCTGTCAATAACGTGTTAAAGCCAAAATGCATTTTTTAAATTTATTTATTTAATTCCCAACCAACTACACAGTTTATTACAGGGAATATAACATTAAAAAAATAACAATAAATAACTTTAACAAGAACTCGTTAATAAAACAGTCAAATTAATTTCTAAATATATTTTTTTATGTATTTCAAACAGTTATAATTTTTTATATTTTTTAATTCTTATTGGTGGACTATTATACATTTTTATTTCGTTATGGAGTATTGATCTCATTTCAAATATACTTTTAATTTTAATTGTTTGTAATAAATATGTTTGTCTAGAATTATGCCCATGTAAGTTACTAATATTTTTAAGTAATATTTGATTTTTTTTCTTTTAATTTCAGGGAATAAATAAATATACATATTTTTAATTTGTATATATGATAAATATCAAAACAATTATTTGGTTTATACAAATTAATTATTGGTTTAAGATATCTTAATTTATTAATACATTAAATAATTTTATTTTGAAGTATTTTTAAAAGTGTTAATATTTTTGAGTTTGCTAAACCCCATATTGAAATTAAATATTGCAATTTTGTGTACTAAACTATTATAATAAATACTTTTTAGCAATTTTAAGGGCATATAATTTCGAATCTTGAACAAAATTCCTATAAAAAGTGATAGATAATTTCGAAGATATTCCATATATTTTCTATGATTTAAATTTTCATAAATATATAATCCTAAAAATTTTATAGTAGTAGAATAATTTATTTTTTAATTTCTAAATGGTATATAAGGCATTTTATCTTTTATTTTTGTTTGCTACTTTAAAGGACATGGCACACTTCTTATGGATTTGAGTCACCGACAGATTTTTTTGAAATTTAGTATTTTATTTTGAAAGTCCAAATACATTTTCTTCATTGTGCCAACCTTGTAGCTATACAGGGTGATACCATAAAATAAAGCCAAAAATTCTTAAAAATATTTATGTGTTTTATTACAAAATACTGTCTGTTACCCTAGACTGATAAAATTAGGCATTTTTTATATGAAAAGAATACATATTCCATACAAAATACTTTTTTATCGTGTACAGGGTTTTTATCTGTCATGTCCTACAGGGTGCACGATTTATTAATGAACCAACAAATATAGAGTCCAGTAGGCCTAAATATAATATATTATGTCAGTTATTATTATAACCTATACGAATTTCGTAACTTGGCAGTAACTCATTTATAATATACAGCGTGTCCCCCCAAAAAAGTCAATTTTAGATACTGGGTGAACTAAAATTATATGGCGGTTTTATTTATGATTTTTTCCAGTCATACTGAAACCGCTGTTGTAAAAAAAATTGTAGCACCAGATAGATACATCGTGGATGTGCAAGGTTTATATTTTTCGGATATAAGAAATAATGATGCAGCTATTATTCGTAATGAGATGCAACAGGACCGCGAAAATATTCGTCAATGGGTACACGATGGCGATGTATTTGTTGTGGACAGAGGTTATAGAGACGCTGTTGAGTTTTAGAAAATCTTAACTTAAAAGTGGAGATGCCACCTACCCTTGCAAGAAATCAAAGGCAGTTTACAACAAAGCAGGCAAATATGGTACGAAAAATTAGATGAAAGCAGATGGATAGTGGAGACCCGGAATGGACACCTAGAAGTATTTAATTAAGCAAGACAATGGCCTTAGTTTGATTCAAATGAATAATACTAATTAATACAACAACAACAAGTGTATCAATTTAGTATTCATAATTTTTATTATTATTTAATAATAAAAATGCTGTCGCGTCGGTCTATAAACACTTTCGGGCGGTAAACTACATTTACCGCCCTTAATACTTAAATAACTTATTAACCTAGAGAGACGCAAACTCACATTTACCCAGGAATAGCCCATATGCTCATTTTGTTTTCTATGCAACTAAATAAATAAAGAACGAAATAATGAGTTTAAGAATAAAGTTTTCCAGTTCTACTTTCTAATTTTCCGAATTTTCCAGCCTCCTTGCCTAATTAACCCCTTCCTGTGTCTGCGTGCGCGCCGCACGGCCCAACCTTTCTCCTAATTAAGGCCCTTCATTAGCGCGGCAATCACCGCCCCCGATGCTCTTTTGTTTCATCGGCCGGACCAATCGCGCGACCGCTTTTCCGGGATTTTCCCAGGAAAATTAATTGCGCGGGGAAATGGTCCGGAAAATTACGAGCCGGCTGATGATTTATAGAAGGCGTGAGGTTCGTGAGATTTTTCTTTTTGTTTGGATTAGATTGGCGTTTTTTGTGTTGGAAAAACGGATATAGAAAAAGTATTTTAATGGAAATAAACACTTTCGGTGGGATATTTCACGAGATGGTTTATTGCTATTATCATTCTTCAGATTCAATCAATGGTCCAATATAATTTAATTTGTAAAAAAAAATATTAAAGATTGTTTTGGAAACATCCGACTAAATATTTTTGAATGATGAACTTATAAAATCCTTTCCATGTACAGGGTCTTTGATTATATTTACGTGGCTTCTGGAGCCTTTATTTTTGAAGACAGAAAAAAATGTTTTATATAAAAATTGTAGGTTTTTTTCCATATTATCTTTTGAAATTATCAGAACAAAAATATCGCAGTAAAAAATGGAAAAATATAGGCAACTTCAACTTTTTTAAATGGAACACCCTGTATATTATACGCTACAATAAAAGATCTTTTTTTTCTGATTTCAAATATATATATATATATATATATATATATATATATATATATATATATATATATATATATATATATATATATAATGGATAATATATTTTTTGATGAACCATTTTTGAGATATTTAAGCTTAAAATATAAATAAATTGAAAAAAATCATATTAGTATCAAGAAAGCTATGAAAACAATAAAATTGTTTTAATAAATTTGACGTATTGATATTGTAAAAAGTAGAAATTTATCATTTTAACTATTAAAATTAGTTTGTATTGCTTTTTGTCGATGGGCTATTCAAAAGAACAAAAAATCGCTATTATGCGTCTTTTTTATAGTAACAATAATAATGTGACGACAGTGCAAAGGGAATATTACCTATTATATCGGGTACCATCTGTAGATACTATTAAATACATAGTAAGAAAGTTTATTGAACGAAAAAGCTTTAGAATAAAGAAAAGGACTGCAGCACGTAATGAAAACAAAGTTTTGGATATCCTCGTTTTTTTCAGGATAATTATATATATATATATATATATATATATATATATATATATATATATATATATATATATATATATATATATATATATTTATATTTTTAATAATAATATCAATCTCTCGGATGCGGCATCTGAACTTAATAAAACAAATTATAAAATTTATTTAACCTTAAAATTTTACAAATTTTATCCTTATAAATTTATGTCCGTTCAGAATCTTCCTAAACAAAACATGCAGGACCGACCTAAGTATGCATTGGAAATAGCTAGGTTTATGCAGCAGGATCCAAAGTTTTTAAATAAAATTTTATTCTCCGACAAGTCTTCCTTCACTTTAGCAGGAATGTTTAATCACAAAAATAAACATTAATGGTCCAGAGAAAACCCTTACCAAATTCAGCAACATAACAATTTTACTGTTTCCATGGCTTTCTTGATACTAATATTAAACTTTTTTGTAATTTATTAATAATTTAACCTAAAATATCTCAAAAATGGTTCATCCAAATATTATCAATGTATATATTTGAAATCAGAAAAAAATTTTTCGTTGTAGCGCATAATATACAGGGTTTTTCATTTAAAAAAGTTGAAGTTGCCTATATTTTTCCATTTTTTTATTGCGATATTTTTTTACTGATAATTTCAAAAGATAATATGGAAAAAATTCTACAATTTTTATATAAAACATTTTTTTCTGTCTTCAAAAATAAAGGCCTCAGAAGCCACGTAAATATAATCAAAGACCCTGTACTAAATTTTTAGGAATTTATGTCGATGTTAAACTGAATTTCAAAGAATATATAGAAAAATTATGTAGTAAATTAACATCTAATTGTTATGATATCAGAGCACTTTTTCATAAATTAGAAGAATTTTCCATTTTAAAAACTATTTATTTGGCTTTAATTGAATCGATTATAAGATATGACATTTCTTTTTGGGGAAATTCTTATCAGTATGTATTATATTCAGTGTTTTTTTTTATTGCAAAAGAGAGTAGTTCTAGTCCAAAGACTCATGTTAACCATTATTTATATCAAAAATAATTTTAATACTTACTTTTATCTATATTTTAGAAACATTATCTTTAGTATACAAAAAATATTGGTTTCCAAAAATCAACTTTTTTTCGCAAATTCCAAAATGAAAAGATTTACCGCAAAAACAGCATATTTTCAGTCTATTTTCTCACTTTTGCCATAGACCTTAAGAAAAACCTAAAATATTCTGCATATGTCAAATTATCGGTAATAAAAAATTAAGATGAGCATATTTTTTGGTTTTTCGAAAAATGTAGAAAATTACCGCTAATTAGGGGTTGATATGATGTCGCAAAACTGAAATATAGGAATAATATCAATACGAATAAAAGTTATTCTAATTGTATTTTTCTATAAAATAAAATTGTGAAAATAGAAAAAAAATGTTTATATATTAATGAGGGCGTAATATAGCTAAAAGTCCACCCTTAAACTCGCTGAGGGAGTTAAATCATCCTCTAAATATGAAAAAAACAAAAATTACTTAAAAAATCTGGGAAAAAGTACTGGGATATTCTAAATTATTAGAAATTTAAATCGTAAACCTTCCACTAGTATCTATTTAAGGAAACCACCCCTGTAACGAGGGGATGAACTACCCCCGAACGTAATACCATACGAAAATATCATAGCAATATAGGAAAACTGTCGAATATTTTATACTAGATCTTACTTTTTTCATCAGAAAGATTAAGCTGACATTATTTAAGTATTTTAAACATTTTTTTATAAAAATCAACCCCCTTAGGAAGTGAAATTATCCGCCAATTATAAAAAAAAATCAAAAATCACTTGAAAAATCTAGGGAAAACTACTAGTAGCTCGGGTTGAGCGAGAATGTCCGCAAGAGGAAGTTCTGTACCCACTGCTATGGAACCTTGTCATGGACGACCTACTAAATGTCCTACAACTTGAAGGGCACCAAACATTGGGATACGATCTCGTCATTATGGCCCAAGGAAAATTTAACAATACTGTTAGGGATAAAATGCAACAGGCCCTAAACGCAGTTACAAAAGAGGAAGGACTAAACATAAACCCTTCTAAATCAGCCATAGTTGCTTTCACCAAAAGGAGAAATCTAGAGGGCTACGGACCCCTGACTCTACAAGGTGAAAGAATCAAGATTGTGGGAGTCATCCTAGACTCTAAACTTCCCTGGAACCAACATCTTCAGAAAATAAGAAAGATAACGGTGATGACTCTTATGTTAATCAGATCCGCTCATGAAAAAACACGGGGCCTTAAACCAAACATGGTTTATTGTTATACACCATGGTGGTAAGGCCTACGATAACATACGCATTACTGGTATGGTGGACAAAAATGCGACAAAGAACTGCTGTTACAGAACTGGCCAAGGTACAAAGACTTGCATGCTTAGCTATAACAGGAACAACTAAAACAATCCCAACAGCAGCCATGCAGTGTCTCTTAGACCTTCCACCACTTAACCTTATAGTTATGGGAGACAACAACATAAAAAGTCAGGTTAGCGGCAACATTCTGGACGAGAGAACTCAGAGAACAAACCAGATGATTCCCCAATAATCATTTAACAAAAACTTCGAGGTGAAAATTCCAGATCGAAGTGAGTGGCAGCAACCCGATATCCCCGGCACGGTTATAGACATTATCTGGTATACGGATGGTTCCAAAACCGACCAGGAAACTGAAGCGGGCGTGTACAGTGAAATGAGGAATTCACAATTCTCCATTCCACTAGGAACACACAAGTCTGTATTTCAAACGGAAATATATGCTTTACTGCACTGTGTAAAAAAAAGCGGATCTGCATAATAACAGACAGCCAAGCGTCACTGGGCGCACTAATAAACCCCAAGGTAACGGCCAAGCTGACATGGGAATGCCAAAAAGAACTGGAAGTCCTGGGAGAACGGAACAGAGTAACTCTCTTGTGGGTACCAGGACATTCGGGAATAGAAGGTAACGAAAAAGCGGATGAGCTTGCAAGACAGGGATCATTCACACCATACTTTGTACCAGAACCAGGGCAAACCAGGGAATGGATCCGAAATAAACACGAGGAATACTGGGGAATTAGACATGGAAAAAGCTTCTTAAGGGGCCCATTCAAAAGAACGAAGAAAAAACTATTCAGACAAATACTTCGCA
This sequence comes from Listronotus oregonensis, assembly GCA_019359885.1. Lineage (NCBI taxonomy): Eukaryota > Metazoa > Arthropoda > Insecta > Coleoptera > Curculionidae > Listronotus > Listronotus oregonensis. Next base: position 51,608 of record JAHBCN010003336.1, on the reverse strand, counting down.
TAACAGTACGGTTACTAACAGGGCATGATAACCTAAGAGGACACCTACACAAGATAGGCTCATACAATGGGGACCCAAGTTGCAGAATGTGCGAAGAGGGGGAAGAAACAGCCTACCACATCCTGTGCGAATGTGAAGCATTGAATCACAAAAGACGGGCATTTTTGAGCAACCGGAAATGAGCCCACAGGAATATATCAACCAACCAGTCTCGGGGTTATACAGACTTGTGGAAGGAACGAGACTAATGGGAGGATTGGTATAAAAGATAATGGGAGATTAAGCACAAAAAGCCCAAGAGGCTGCGCTGCCTCCGGTAGTGAATCAAGGCGGCTCCCAGAGAAGAAGAAGAAGATATTCTAAATTATTAAAAATTTAAATCGAGTTATTCTTACCAGTATCTATGAAAAAAGCCTTCCCTATAACTAAGGGGTCAACTACCCTCGAACGTGATAACATACGAAAATATCATAGCAATATAAAAAAACTCGAATATTTTATAATAGATCTTAGCTTTAGGTTCAGATAGATAAAGCCGACTTGATCTAATTATTCCATTTTTTCTAAAAACCATTTTAGAAAAAAGTTTGGTTGGTGTTTTACTTAAAGTGCCGCCAGCAAGTGATTTAACTTATATTGAAATTCTGTAAACTTTGCCACAAATAGATGGGCTTTTGAAGGAAAGTCATAAGTGCTACCATTCGACTAATTTATGATTGGGGCGGCCAAAAGGAATTAAAAATGCGTTGCCGCGCCATTTCTCACCTCAGCGAGTTTTGGTAAAAGAATGAATAATGAATAAACCGGGAGAAAACAATTTGTGCAGGTCGAAAATGGGCCTTAATTAAATTTTTTGACGTTTTGGGTCGAAACGCCTCCAGTCGGTAGTCGGCAGCGGTAGAAATTGACTGAGTGCGGTCACGCCTTATATACACTAACTGTCAGTTAGGCCTTTAAGAAGAGCAAAGAGTTCATCCATTGACTTTTTACAATTAGAACAGTTTACAGAGCAAAATAGAAGCTGTTTGGGCGCCTAAAATTTAACCACGAGTAGCATTTTTTTAAAAGTGGCGCATACAGGGTGTTGGGCACATGAGTAGACATACGTAAATCTGAGTTAGGTGGGGCCGTCTGATATGCGGTACACCCAGATATTTTGACCTGGGCCCTAAGATTTTTTTTTAAGATTTTTTTTTCAAAATTTTTAATTTTCGAATTTCAAATTGGAATAACTTTTCAAAAATCACAAAATTGACAACATTTTTATGTTATTTTAATCTAGACTAATACTACAATCACACAAATTTAATAATTGGGTCCCATGACAGCTACAAAGAAAAATACGGGCCCTCAAACCACAAAAATTTCATAATTTAACATACAGTGTGTCCCAAATTGGTGGGGAATGTATGGGGATCTTGGAAACCACGATAGATAGAAAATTGGTTAAATGGGGAAAGTTTTGGACAATTATGTTAGTAAGCTAATTCCGTTTACTACATGGTTTTACCTATTCAGGTTTTTGAGAAATTTTGAAAAAACCTGAAACATGCATTTTCGAAAATCGGCCATATTTTTTTTATAAGTGGAAATTTTCAAATCTGTAAAAACTTCTTCAAAGCAACTTTTTTGTAGAATATGACCGAGTAGTCAATTTTTATTTTCTACGTTTCGGGTTTTTAGAATCATCATCAACTTTATTTTTTATATGGACGCCATTTGGATTTTACGCAGCCAAAAGTGCTTTTATTCTGATTTTAACAATGTATAACATGTTATAATTTAAAAGTTCATAACCTCATTTATTTTCTCAGTTGGCCTTGATTCCGGCGAACGTCATTTTTTTTGTAAACAAAAAAATATTAGTAATGGGCAAAATAGATAAGCTGAACAGATATTTTACAGATACGGGTTTCGCGAACATAGCTATAACGTTAATACCGTGTTACAACAAAACTACACGTAACAAGTTAATTGAAACAAGTGAAAACAAAAACAATGAAAAGTGGCTAAATTAATATTCCTACTTAAATGAAGATGTAAAATAACGACCTAAAATTCAAAATGTGGTCAATATTTCTCAACATATTAACGTTTTTTTTTATATAGTCCTAACTACCCTATAAATGGTTGATTTAGGTATGTGGAATTCTCTATCAACATCCCTGACTGAGGATGTGGGATTTTCTTTAAAATGTTGGTTAACTGCAGCATCTCGTTGTCGATTTTCTTCAACGTACTTTTTAGGTCTTGGTTTTTTAAAACTTCCGATTTTAAGCAAATTTGTATCCAGTTTTTGAAAGTGTGTTAGTTTAGGATGCTGCCTGTCAGGAAAATTGTCGAAATACGTTTGCTTTGAAAATAACGTTGCAAAATATTAAGTTTTCTTTAAATAATTAACCATTTTACAAAGTTGAAAAAATTTTAATAACGTACCCGAGCTAACTTGATAATAACGCTAGATGACATTCGCCGGAATCAAGGCCAACTGAGAAAATATTTGTTTTTTGAAGTGGATGAGGTTATAAACTCCTAAACTATAACATGTTATACATTGTTGAAATAGAAATAAAAATCACTATTTGGCTGCGAAAAAATCCAATATGGCGCCCATATGAAAAAGTAATGTTGATGATGATTCATCAACTTTACTTTTTTTGTAACACGGTATTAACGTTCTAGCTATGTTCGCGAACCCATTTCTGTAAAATATCTGTTTAGCTTATCTATTTTGCCAATTACTAATATTTTATTGCTTACAAAAAAAAAAAATTACGTTCGCCGGAATCAAGGCTAACTGAGAAAATATTTGTTTTTTGAAATAAATGAGGTGATAAACTCTTAAATTATAACATGTTATACATTGCTGAAATCAGAATAAAAAGCACTATTTGGCTGCGTAAAAATCCAATATGGCGTCCATATGAAAAAATAAAGTTGATGATGATTCTAAAAACCCGAAACGTAGAAAATAAAAATTGACTACTTGGTCATATTCTACAAAAAAGTTGCTTTGAAGAAGTTTTTACAGATTTGAAAAATTTTCACTTATAAAAAAATATGGCCGATTTTCGAAAATGCATGTTTCAGGTTTTTTCAAAATTTCTCAAAAACCTGAATAGATAAAACCATGTAGTAAACGAGTTTAGCTTACTAACATAATTGTCCAAAACTTTCCCTATTCAACCGATTTTCTATCTATCGTGGTTTCCAAGATGCCCATACATTCCCCACCAATTTGGGACACACTGTATAGAATTACCCCTAGAATTATTCGAACGTTATTTCCGGACACCCCGTATATATCCGATGCTGTTGGCTTTAAGGAAAACACTTTGGTAAAAAAATATTTTGGACTTTGCTCTAAAAAACTTGATTCCATTGGAGCTCTTTGGGAGACAATATCTCCAAAGAGGAGGACTATACGAAAAAAGTGTATATGGATTTGCAGTATTCTTTTAATAGACCAGAAAAATTACAGCTATTTAGGCCAAAATAAATCGATTTCGCCAGAAAACTCGGATCAGGATGCGGTTTTCAACATCTTACCCGGAAAGCACCAGGAATTCATTGTACATATGAGAGCGAGCTGGTCGACCCAAAGTGCATCTCCGAAATTGCATAATTCTTTTAAAAATATATTAGGTCGATAAAATAACGTAAAATAATGTAAAAATACTCCCCGGAGGTTTTCGAGGGCGCTGATTCCGAATCTGACCTTGAAATACCCCTACGAGGCCCGAGGGTGGCACCGCGGGGGGAAACGTGGGCCAAAATTGGCCGAAATTACCCCTGCATGAAAGGACGCGGAGAATCCGGACCAGAGTTACTCCCTGGGGGTTTTTGACCGCGCTGATTTCGAATATGACCTCCAAACACCCATACGATGCCCAGGGGTGGCCTCGAAGAGGTGAATTTTGGCCAAAATTGGCTGAAATTACCCCAGCATGAAAGTACGCGGAGTATTCGGACCAGAGTTACTCCCTAGGGGTTGTTGACCGCGCTGATTCCGAATTTGACATCGAAACACCCCTACGATGCCCGGAGTGGCTCGAGGAGGTGAATTTTGGCCAAAATTACCCCTTAAAGATAGGTCGCGAGATTCCGGGTAAAAGTTACTTCTTGATTCTTTTCTTCTTACTTAATAATGTATTTTACAAAGGAATATTGGTAATAATAATATAACAAAGCATTGAAAACAAATTGGGTGGATTACAACACATTTTTTTTATTCCCAAAAAGCCGACGGTAAGTAACTTCGCGATTTTCTGCGTCTCATAATTTTAAATGTGCGATAATATTGTTTTAGCGATTTGCGTGTTTTGAAAAAAAAATCTTTTGATGATCATGTTCTTCTAGATTCTCAATTTTGGCCGAAATTCACCCCCGCAAAGATATCGCGGGCGGTCGTAGGGTTGTTCCAACGGCGGATTTCCAATCAGCCCCCCGAGAAGTAGCTTTGTCCCGGATTCTCGCGACCTATCGTTCAGGGGTGATTTTAACCAAAAATTCACCCCCGCGGAGCCACCCCCGGGCATCGCATGGGGTTTTTGAGGTCAGATTCGGGATCAGCGCCCTCGAAAACCCCCGGGTAGTAATTTTTACGTTATTTTACATTATTTTATCGACTTTGCATGTTTTTGAAAGAATTATGCAATTTCAGCGATGCACTTCATGCACCCGAGATGCACTTTGGATCGACCGGCTCCCTTTCATATGTACAATCAATTCCTGGTGCTTTCCCGGGTAAGATGTCGAAAACCGCATCCCAATCCGAGCTGTCTGGCAAAATCGATTTATTTTTAGGTGATTTTCCTGGTCTATAACGATTTTTTTTCCTAACCGGAAGATGTCTCATATTTTTCCGAACACCCTATATATTTGATGTGGGTTCCATGTCTCACTTTAACATAATTTTTTTTTAAATCCCATCGAGCCGCCACTGACACATATGTAAAACCCATAAAGTGCTCCCCACCCATTAAAAATAAATAACAGCCGACACCCATATAGTATCTCATATATCTCGTAAACTGGTCGAGTTCCACTAAAAATTCGCATTAAGAGCGTGTTTCGCGGTTTTCCGAACATGTTTCCAGAAAAGGGCATCGGCAACGCTATTTGGCCGCCGGTGTGTCTCCCGGTACGGCGACAGACTCGCGAATAAATCACCGGCCGGACATTAATTAGGGCGCACACTCGGTAATATGTAGATCCACGCTTAGATTGGACGCGTACGGGTTCAGGAGTTAAGGCCGGTTCACACTAAAACCAGAAATATTAAATAGAAAGGTTATATTATAGTTATTAAGGTATCAAGGGTATTATAAGGATAATAACGCTTGAGGTCGATGGTGGGTTTCCCGAGGGCCTTTGGCCCGAGGGATATACGTTGACCGAAAGCGTTATTATCCTTAATACCCGTGGTGCCTTCAACGTTTAATGTCCGACTAAATATTCTTTTATGAGAAAAATTTGAATGAATTTTGAATGTATTAGTTTAAACCAAATCAAGTACTAGCATTTACCTGAAAAAATTGTCGAAACGTAATTGTGGTAACCATGGTTGTAAGTTATTTGTCAATAAGACAGCACATAAAAAATAATTTTGCGATTGAGGCATAAAAATGTCCGAAGTAGTGGAAAATACCCATCTCCCCCAAGATATTTTAGTGAAAGCTGCTAAAGCTGAGCATGCGCTTGTGCCAGAAAAAACTAGACGGATTTACGAGAAAGAATATTTCCATTTTGAGGCCTGGCTGACGGAACACTGCGTGGACCGTGTGGACGAAACCGTTTTGATGGCTTATTTTCAAGATTTGTCAGAGTCATATTCTCCAAATTTCCTTTGGACAAAGTTTTCAATGTTACGTAAAGAATTAATAGTTTATAAAAAGATAAGAAGTAATGAAAAGTTGATTTCTCTGCAACAGTTCCTAAAGCAACTTGGGAGAAATTATCAGCCTAAAAAGTCGAAGGTTCTGACTCGCGAACAAGTTATAACTTTTATGAAAGAAGCGCCGACTGAAAAATATTTGGCAGATAAAGTTGCATTAGTGATAGGTGTATTCGGAGCTTGTAGAAGAGACGAGCTTGTGAAAATGAAGTTTTCCGATGTGCGTGATATGGGTCAGCATATATTTATTGACATTCCACAAAGTAAAAATGAGCAAGCAAGGAGCTTTTTGATTATTGATGACAGTGAAATGTGCGCAACAAAGTTAATTCGGGACTATGTGTCTTTGCGACCTAAAAGTGCACCTATTGATAGGTTTTTTTGTGCTATCGTGATGAACGATGTACTGTGCAGCCTATGGGTAAAAATACATTTGGAAATATACCCTTTAAGATTGCTACATATTTGGGTTGACCTGATGCTAAGGCGTACACAGGTCATTGTTTAAGACGTACAGCGGCAACAATTCATTCTGATGCGGGAGGTAGTTCCGAGAGCTTAATGAGGTTAGGAGGCTGGAAGAGTTCTTCGGTAGCACGAGGTTACGTGGATTATAGTGAAAGCTCCAAATTGGCTAATGCTTTCCTTGTAGTTGGGAAAAGTATTACTTCAAGTAACACAGCAACTGCGGTGGGGTATGGAAATATGGAATTTTCCGGTCAGTTTGAAAATTGTACGTTTTACTTTAAAAAATAATTTTTATTATGATAAGTATATTGTGTAAGTATGTTTGTATTTTCGTAATAAATGCTTAAATGAAGATAATTTATTGTTTATTTATTGTTAAATTTGTAGGCCCTAGGGCGTTATTTTTTTAAATAACGCCCTAGGGTAATATTTCGTATTTAACTGACTTTGACATAATATTATTATTTGTGAAATAATATACCAGTCGGACATTAAAAAAATAATATAATATAATTAATATGTCACTTGACAGGTAAAATTTGATAGGTGACAGCTGCCATAACTTTTACGCATCGAAGTACCCTGAGACAGTCAGCATCTGCGCAATTTGAGTTTACCCAAGGATGACGTGTTTCACGTCATTCTCGGGTGCTCCAGCTTGCCCTTTCTATTGTAGGAGTCAATAAATGCATTTTTGTTAAATATACAATAAATACACTAGCTCTGAATCGTTGGCAATACGTTAAATAGACCATTCGATAAAATATATTGAAACATTTTTTTTAACCCTGTATATAATGGTAATTTTAACCAGTTAAATGTAATATGTTATTCTACTATACACTGTGTTCAAAAAGTCCCGGACCCCCTCGATATTTCGAAAACGCCGCCTCTGATCAAAAAATATTTCAAATAAAAGTTGTAGATCTTTGTTATATTGTCTTAAAAAAATATATTGCAAGTATACAGGGTGCTTCACAAACACGGAATAAACAGATGTTGTATTTTTTTAATGAAATAGTATTATTCTCAATTTACTTTCTGAATCTACGCAAAATTTTAGCCCTAGTTCCTGTTTCATGTCTTATAGCTAAATCCATCAGTTAAAAAGATATGAGGTAACTTTTATTAAAATAATAAATTCAGTAATTACGAAAAAACTCATTTAATTAAGTGTTGAAAATGGCCTCCCTGAACAACTTGACAATGCCCCAAGTTGTAATAAAATTTATTAATAACATTTTGGAGCATAACTGGAGGTATCCTTCAATCCCAGATAGTTTTATTTTATTCTGATTTGTCGAAAAGAGGTATAATCTTATATGACAATAAAGAAATATTATTATTATAATTATTATTATTAGCCCTTGGAACGAGCTTGTTCCCTTACCATTTTTTATGTCTGGTAAATTCATAGGCGTGCATATCAAGGAGATATTAATTATAAATAAATTTTAAAAAATGTGAAAAAAAACATAACAGGAGTATTTTACAATTTATTTGCATTATATAATATAACTGATGTCTTTTCAAAGTTGGTTTCGGAAAATTGGTTCTTTTATAATTTAAAATATGTTAAGTCAAAAAGCTCCTTTCGACATCATAGCTTGTAACTTGAGAAAACGAAAATGATTGTACAATTTTTTTTTTATGTAGTGCCTCAAAATTTTTTTATTTCTAAAAATCCTGGATTTTTTCCAAGATTTTTGGTATATACAATTTTAATTTTTCAACAATTTTAATTGGGAATACATTTAAGATTGTCTTTAGTGCTTTAAATACATTAAATGAAGTCACTGGGGAGTATTTTGTTTTTCTAACTGTTCAATCACATCCGGAAGATATCCAAAATTTTCAAAAATATATTTTAAATCAGATTCAACATTTGGTGCATTTAATGACTTCTTTATTTTTTTTCACACTTAAAGAATCATCTTGTAAACTGCCAATAACATTTTTTACCACTTTGTAATTTATATGGTAATATGAAACTGCTGATAACTATGTTCCCCACCTTGTAATAACAGGTTGTGGCGGTAATGCGACATTAGGACACATATTTTTAAAATTTGTTAATACGCGCAGGTGACTTAAGGAAAACTTTTTTACTTCGCTAACTAAAGTGTCAATAACTGGATAAAAGTTACGTATCATTTCGCATATTCTATGTTATTCTTTTAACTGACGTCCGCTTTTGCATATATGCAGACTATCCGAAAGAAACAAAACAAACTTTCCTGAATACTAGTGGCTGACAATAGTGAAGTAATATTTTCTACTACAGACTCTGTTATTGCTCATTTGGTTTTAGAAAGAAATTTACTGTTAATTAAATATGATTTTTCCCGGTTCGTGATTACTTAAAGGTCCAACTATAATGTTAGCAAGGGTTCTTCCCTTGATATCAGTGGTTTCATCAACACAAAAAACCATAACTTCTTTCCTTCCAGATTTGTCGATTTTGTCCATAGTTTTCAAATAGACCTTATCAACATAGTTTTTACGCAGAGTTGATTCGTCCCGTACTTTTGTGTGGCAGTGTTTTTCCAAAAATGCCCTTATAGTCCTATGATTTATTGTATAAAGAGGGAATACAGCTGCAATAAAGGCTTCCACAAATCCATGCCGAATTCTGCGCTTGATACATGTTCTGCCTGTTTTTCGATGTTTCCGGAAAACTTTGCATCTTATTTAAATGTTGTGGACGTTTAAATGTCGTTCAATCTGATTGGTTTTGTACAGATAAATTCAGAATTCAAATTCTGCACCAAACACCTTTTTCACTTTCAAATAAAAAAGTAGAATATGGAAGTAGGCACTCCAACTTCATTTTTTTACTTGGACTCATTATTTCTTGGCCCGTACATGACTTATTTAAATACAAAAAAATTATTTTAGCACAAATATGATATAATTTAACGGAAAATAAAATCACGTAACACGGTAGTTTTTTCAAGACTAAATAAATTTAAAAGTTTTAACGGGTAAAATTAAGGTTTATCAGTTCTTGATATTATGCTATGGGTAAGTATAGTAAAATTTATAAGGGGTGTGGTCTAATACTATAGGTAATAAGCTAAGATTTTACAGCTACTGCAATTAAATATTTGTGTTATATAACATTTAAATTTAACAATGAGGAATTATTTTGGTCTAATTGACAATTTAATATAGTGTCGATATTTTTAAGTTTTTTATTTCAAAAAAGACCCAGTAAATTAATTTACAGCCTTTTTTCTGAATAAATTTTTCGAAAATTTTGATCAAAATTAGGATTTTGTTTTAAAATAATTTGCATAGTAAGAGCCAGGTTTTTCTTTTAGTATAACTTGTGTGATGTTCACCTGACTGACCTATAAGGGTTTTTAAACAGTCTTTACAAAAATTGGAAACCCCCCCATTTTGTGAAACAAAAAACAACAAATTTTAATAAGATAACAATACAAATCGGTAGTTTACCAATTAATTTGTAAAGACCGTCCAAAAAAATTACAATATTCAGGTAAAAGTTTTTCCAAAAGAATAAAAAACATCACACCAGTTATATTAAAGGAAAAACCGATTCTTACTACGCTAATTATTCAATGGACCAATATCATAATATTGATCAAAATTTCAAAATACCTCATACTAGAAAACAAGGCCATAAATAGAATCTTCTGGAGTCCCTTTAAACAATTGTAAAAATTTTTGACACTCTATTAAATTGTCAATTAGACCTAAATAATTCCCCATTGTTAAATTTAAATGTATTATAACACTTTAATGATTTAATTACAATTGTTGTAAAATCTTATTTTGCTACCTATAGAATTGGGGCCCTACCCAATTTTATTATACCTTTTCCCATAACATAACACTCAGACCTGATAAACAATAATTTGTGTACCTAGTTTAAAAAATTTTTAAAAATTTAATTAGTCTAAGTTAAGTTACCATTTAGTCGCTACATTTTAGTCGTAAGAAAAAAAAAAAATATTTTTCATAGTTTCAAATATAGTAGAAATCAGTACAAAAAATATTTTTTTTTAGGTTGTTTTCCCAAAGCGCCAGAAACCCAAAAAAAATAAGAATGAAAAAATGCGCAGTGGAAAAATGAGTCCCAATTTAATCACTGCGCATGAGCGTGATCGTTCGGTGACGGTTTTTTGATTTTGTTGGAACAAACCTTTCAATTAATATGAGTTAACCCAAAGGGGGAATGATTTTTACGAGTTCACAACAAACAGGCTAGAAGAGTTTTCGTAGTGAGGGAGATTTGCATTTAACCAACAAAACTATGTTTGTGTGGTTAATTGCATAAATATGAACCCCTAATAGAGGTTAAATCAAATATTTTTTTAAATTTTTATGTAGACAATAAGTCTATTTTAAATTAAATTTATTTTATTTAATTTTTTTTAAAAGCATATTATAGTTTAATCTTTTTGGGGTGCAAAAAAAACTACTAAATTTTTTTTTTCCTTTTTGTATTATTCTACAAAAAAAGCACCGAATAAAATAACAAAAAAAAACCAAAACTACTAAAGAAAGTTAAAGTATTTATTGCATTTTTATTTGGTGTAATCTTTATCATTTTAAGGGGGAAATTGTAATGGTTTTTTATGATGTCCGGTCCCTAAATTATTATTATAATTACCCGTGAACTTAAAGAAGGAGTACCATTTCTGAAAAATAAAACCAGAAATCTAATAGCGTCATCTTTAATCGAAGGACAGAAAAACCAGTTACAGTGAAGTGACTCAGTGGCTCCTTAAATAATTTTTTTTAAAAATTTAATTAATATAGACTACAGCTACAACAAAAGAAGAACAAATAATATCAACTTTTCCTGTTTCGAAGGCCGTTTTTAGTGTGAACAAGGCCTAAGTGAAGTGATTTCTGCGCGCCATTATTTACAATTTTTCTTCTTCTGGGCTAAAAGAAGCGCAGGTGGTCTAAATAATCGCCCTTCTGTGTTTGCTATTCGTCACATTGTTGAGAAATTTAAAAGTAATTTTACTCTTCACGATGTTAAAACTCCAGTAAGATGCCGAAATGCCAGAACTGTAAAGAATGTTGCTGCTGTAAGAGATAGTGTTGCAGAAGATCCAAATTTCTCAATTTCTCGTCGTGCTCAAGAGCTAGGACTTAAAAAAACAACAACTTGGCGAATTTTGCAAAAAGATTTAAATTTACGCCAGTAGAAGATTGTTTTGACCCAAGAACTTAAGCCACTGGACCATCGTCGGCGCCGCGAATTTGCTGCTTGGAGTTTAGAACGACTTGAACGGAAGAATCACAATTTTGTCGAAAAAATTATCTTTTTAGAAGAAGCTCATTTTTGGTAAGCAAAATTGCCCTTTCTGATGTAAAACCAATCCACAACAGATTCACAAGAAGCCTTTGCATCCCCTAAAGGTAACTGTATGGTGTGGTTTATGGCATGGTGGTATTGTTGGAAGATTTCTTTTTCCAAAATGAGGTTGAGATTCCGTAACAGTAAATGGTGAACGATATCGACAGATGTTGACAAATTTTTCATGGCCAAATTTGAATGCGCTTGATTTAGAAGATATGTGGTTCCATCAAGACGGCGCTACATGTCACACTGCTCATGAAACTGTCGCCATACTGCAAGAAAAGTTTGGTGAAAGGATAATTTCAAGAAATGCAACTGTTGCCTGGCCACCCAGATGCCGTGATTTGACTCCTTTAGATTACTTTTTGTGGGGTTATTTAAAATCTAAGGTTTATGGAAACAGGCCACAAACCCTTGATGCTTTGAGATTGAACATTGAACGCTGCATTCGTGAGAATACGCCCGATTTATTGCACAAAGTCTTCGAAAATTGGATTCGTCAAATTCACATATAAAAGACGTGCTATTCCAAACCTAAATGTTATCGATTGTACTTCAAGAAAATATAAAAAGTGTGGGTATATCTGAAATCATTTCTATTTTATTTAATTTTAATATCATATTGTTCTTATTGGAAAACCCTTTATATTCTTTGAATTAACCCTGGATTACTCGCGTGGCAATTTGTTACGTGAACGGTCGCGTGGGATACGCTTGTATCCCAAGCTAAATTAGGTCTAAGATATATATTTTATTGGCGTTTAAATCTAAAACAAAGTTGTTTTTATGAAATATTTACTAAAAAACCACATGCTATGTTAACAGTGAAAAAAAAATACATTTCAGAAATGAAAAGTTAAAAAATGTTCATCTGATTAATCATCCTCCTTTTCTTCTCGCATTTTAAGCAGATAACAGGCATATCTTTCTGATGTTCTTTGCAGATCCAATTATTGCAAAGGGAACAATAGTTCCTTGTTCTTTTGTCTCGTTTTTGAGGACATATATAGCATCGACCATTTCCTGTTTTGACCCTCTTTGGTTGGGATGCAATTGTTTCTGCAGAAGTTAAAGCTTCTTCCGAGTGATCTTCGTTTTCAAGCAAAAATCGACATTTCTCCCTCAACTGTTTCGAAAAACTTGGAGTGCAAAATATCTTTTTAATTTGCGGCTTCATCAGGTTCAAAGCTAAGCTGCGCAAAAAATCGCGCCGTACAACAGTCAGGTCTGAGTTATTCATTTGGAATAGTAGTAATGCATTTATTCCTGCTATATTCATAATATCAAAGAAGATGGTTAGGGGCCATCGCCTACTATTTCTAGCGACATTATAGGAACCACACATTTGATCTACAACATCGACCCCAAACTTAGAGTGATTGTAGTCCACTATCATTGTTGGTTTGCCAGTATCCTGGTCAATGCTATCATCTGTATGGCTTGTCGATAGAACAAGGACATTTTTCTTCTTTCTTGGGACAAAAGATACAAGCGTTAAAAAACAACGCGAGCGTACGCAGCTCACCAATGTCTTAAGTGAACTGTTCGGAAAGCTTACCTAGAAGCTGGTGTACCGCGCGCCCCGTATAGGAACGCATGCGCAGTTTTCTCACAAGTGGGATACGCTTGTATCCCACGCGAGTACTGCAGGGTTAAAAAAATGACGTTAGATTTTCAATGACTCGTTTTAGATAAAATTTGGTGAGCTTTTGCTGGACACCTCCCCCATCTTGCTTCACGTTCTTATTGGATCTCCCCAAGTATTTTTGGCGAGATCATATTTTACGTCAAGTAAGCAGATGACTCTTGGCTCGCTGCGTTTTATAAGAACAATAACGAAGAAAAAGATCAGATCAAGTGAATTTGAGAACTGAGTAATTGAAGCTATAACAAATGCGAGATGTTTTAAAACAAAATTAGTCAATGTAACAACGAATAAAATGCCGTTTTAAGCGTTCGTTTAAAACGCATAAAGGTGCGAAAGCTATAAAATTAACATCTTGCTACGAGATAGTCTGAACCGCATAAAAGTCAACATAAATAGTCGCGGATAACCCAGGTGTACTAAGCTAAGCTGAACAGAGAAACGGATAATTACCACCGAAGAAAAGGTCAATTCTGTAATCGGGATGTAGTTTTACGAAGGTTAGTCACTAAAAAATCTTGTCGTACGCCTATGATTTAGTACCGAAGTCTTAAATGCATTAACTGATAGGCCGTCGTAAGCTGGCGACGAATATTGAAAATTGTTTGTCAGAGTTTAGTGCAGTTTGAGATACAGCCACTAAGTTATAACCAGGGAAGTTTAAAGGTGTATGAGAGCCCAATGCTATGGCCCATTCGATCAAAAAATGTCCAGCCCAGTATGAAAATAACTGTCAGAGTTGGCCCCGCCGATTCTGCGCAATAACAAAATTCCACAAAATAATTTAATGTGTTGCCTACTTACACACTGATAAACCAGTGTGTAGTTAGGCAACACATTATACTTTTATGAGAGCCGGAGTACCGTTTTTGGTGCAACGGCGCGCGCGCTGTACCATCAACCGTCGTCGTCTCATCATTCGTCATTTTCGTTGTGGTTTGTGCCCCTTGCGCCGTATTAGTTTCGATTGTTTTGCTTTGTGTGATTATATTTTGTGGTTGCAGAAGTTTTTTGGATTAATAAAAACTTTCTTATTTTAGTGATTGATGTTTATTAAATTGTGACTATAATTTTGTGTTTATTGTTTGTTACTTATAATATCGTAACAAAATGACTAGAGGTTGTATGGTTTGTTGTATTATTTTTTACTTTAGGTGAGTATTTCTTATAAATAAATTAGGTGCTTCTTATGAGACGTAACGTTAGGTAACCGAATAAAGAATAATATATCAATTATGAATAATAGAAAATGAAAATTTCATAGAAAGTAGCAGTGAGAAAAGAAAGGCAATTTTAACTATTTTTTAGATGATTTCCACAATGTTTGTGTATTTCTGAGGATTATTAAAAAGAAATAAGGTTTATATTTAGGTTCTTTTATTTCATTTAATAATTTAGTATATTCTTTTGAAGGATCAAAATTATTAATTACTGGGCAGACCAGGCTTTTAATATATACAGGTCCCTCTAATTAAATAAAAGAAAATACAATTTTATGTTAAAGTTTCTTTTTGCTTTTTCTGTATATTTAAAAAGAAATTAGATTTTTGGTTTCTTAAACTTACATTATCAACTTTTTAAGCTCGACATACTGTAGACACATAATATTTAACGGATACTGTTACAATGGATACCTAGGTACCAAAGGTTACTAAACATTTTTAACCACTGTTATTCTGTCTCATGAATGTTTGTTATTAGTAAAAAGTATATGCCTAAAAATCAGTTTTAAAAATTTTCACTTTAAAATGTACAACCAGAATCTTAGGATTAGATTAAACTCATTTACACTATCTTTCCCTTCTTTTATCACAAAATTGGTGATAAGTACATGAAACTATCATACAATGTTTAAAATTTATTTTAAAAAATCGTGTTTTAATTTATTTACAAAGATTTTTGGTAAAAACATAAAACTCCCAAAAATATCGACCATTTAAATAGAAGTCTGTAAAGTGGCGCCATCTACTCTTTCCATATTGTATCAGATGATATAAAATCCAATATTACACAATAATTTTAAATATTCTATTTAATAACCAACAATTTTGTACAAAAAAAAAAAAAAACAGTAATGCTGGAATTTGACATTTGATGATGTCAACTTTCTAGATAGTAACAAAGAAAATGAAAGTCCGCTCTGACATACTATTCATTGCGCAAACTCCCATGAGGCCAATCCCCCTAATCCCGCTGCCCTGCGCCTGGACAATTTGTTCTACAGTAGTGGGCTTCCATACACCTTTAAACTTCCTTGGTTATAACCCAGGAGTTCTAACGGCATGGGCATAGTCTAAAGGTGATTCTAAAAATCCTCTCACTCTTTTAATGTCGCAAAAATACCGCCGTTGACCTTGAACACACCCGGCCACGGTGACGGTGCAGCAAAAAATAAGTGTCAGGGGGGGCGTTCAATTGAATATTAATAATTGAGTAAATTTTTAATAGGGGGGTTTAAAAATTGAAAATTTATTTTTAATTAAACCTTATTGACAAGGGAAAATAAATAACTTAAATTAAAATTCAAAAAAAAACATGATATAAAATTTAACAGATTTTTTATATTTTAAGTTTTTGGACTATAATTTTCTTGGCTTTAGAATTTTGGAAAATAAGAATGGATAATTTTCCGGCTTTTAACAAAATTATTTTGACACCCTTTTTTAATTAAAAACAAAATATTTATTTTTTAAAATACTAGAAATTAAAAATAAATTGGAAAATAAACAAATTTTACTTCAATAAACAGAAACAACAAATTACAAAATTATTTATCAATGAAAAACTTTAAACAATTAAGACGATTAATTAATCCAAAATGGGGGAAGGATCATCCAAAAGTTGCGGGGTCATTGAAAATCTCACGTCAATTTTTTAATTAAAAAAAGTTTACCAGTTTCAAATTGAAATCTGTATATTTTAACATACATTAAATAAAAAAAATGTTGTTTTGTCAAAAATTGAGGGCGTGTTTGCTTCTTTTTCGCCCTAGGGCGTAAAAGTGCAATTTAACCCTCTCAAATGATTAGCGGTTGTACAAAAACCAAATTTCATTTTGTTATTTTAAAAAATAAAAATGTCACGAGGGGGAAGCACTTTTTAAATACACCCGTAAGTCCAATTTCTTCGAAATTTATGTTCATTTCTTCCAGAAGTGATTTATTTCGCCCGAGTCGCGCGATTTATAAAATATATGAATATATGAAAGGCAATTTTAAAAGCATGATTGTGTCCATGTCAGAACCGATTTCGGGTGACATCTCAGACGGGCTATACGATACGTGACACCTCTAGCATCGACTTTATTCTAGAATAATTTCGGGCGAAAACGAAATAAGAATATCCCCGGGGGTCATTTTTCACTTTGAGATAGGTTTACTGGTTATGCATGGTAATCAAAGAAATTCGGATTGATCAGCGGGATCGTTTTGACTTATAGTCAGTAAGAAAAAAAATCGTTAACACAGATTGTAAAAATTAACACTTAAAGACCAACCAGTTAACAATGATATCAAAGTGAAAATATATTCAAAACAAATTCAAAATTATTTCTTTATAGGGTGTCCGGTAAGTATATGGCATATTCTCGGGAGCATATGGGGGAGGTCAAAATAACCCTAATTGGTCATAGAAAAAAAAGTTTCTTACGGAAATACAGAGTCCCAAAGGGGTACAATAACGGTCATTAAATCTTGGGCATTTTTTTCCCTTTCGTAAAATGGGCTTATGCCACCTTCTACTGAATATAAATACCAGTTGAAAAACCTAATAAAGAAACAGCTGTCCGTTGTCAGTGTCTAAAATTTTTTTTTAAATGCCAAACTTAACTTTGGATTAAAAAGTAATAATTATTTATTATATTGAGCAGAGAAGTTGGCCAGAAAGGAATGTGGCAAAAGAGCTTAACATCCCAAAGAGTACTATTCATTTTGTACCATTTAAATCTGTAGTTCAGCAAAAACGGAAAGCAATTGGTTCAGGCTGCCACCGGCGCCTAGAACCGTTTTAATAAATGAAATAAAGAACAACACATCATTTTCCCTACAATTTTACTTAGAACCTCCGTTTTTTGGCAAAAAATAATATTCACCGATGAAAAAGTGTTCAGTCTCTACAATAAATACTTAAGGTATAACCTCCCGATTTGAAAAAATATCCAAAGGATAGAAAGTAGTGCGATTTTTTAGTAAATTTTGGAGAGGTGGCTGCCAGGTGCACAAGGACTTGTTGTATGTTATTTTATCGAAGGAAGGTTCAATGCGGAAGTATACAGTGTGTCCCAAATTGGTGGAGAATGATGGGGCTCTTGAAAACCACAAAAGATAGAAAATCGGTTAAATGGGGAAAGTTTTGGACAATTATGTTAGTAAGCTAATCCCGTTTACTACGTGGTTTTATCTATTCAGGTTTTTGAGAAATTTTGAAAAAACCTGAAACATGCATTTTCGAAAATCGGTCATATTTTTTTATAAGTGAAAATTTTTTAAATCTGTAAAAACTTCTTTAAAGCAACTTTTTTTGTAGAATATGACCGAGTAGTCAATTTTTATTTTCTACGTTTCGGGTTTTTAGAATCATCATCAACTTTATTTTTCCATATGGACGCCATATTGGATTTTTACGCAACCAAATAGTGCTTTTTATTCTGATTTCAACAATGTATAACATGTTATAATTTAAGAGTTTATAACTTTATTTATTTCAAAAACAAATATTTTCTCAGTTGGCCTTGATTCCGGCGAACGTCATTTTTTTTGTAAACAATAAAATATTAGTAATTGGCAAAATAGATAAGCTGAACAGATAATTTACAGAAATGGGTTTCGCGAACATAGCTATAACGTTAATACCGTGTTACAACAAAACTGCACGTAACAAGTTAATTGAAACAATGAAAACAAAAAAATGAAAAGTGGCTAAACTAATTTCCCCACAAAAAGAAGATGTAAAATAACGACCTAAAATTAAAAAAGTTGTCCAAAAATTTTCAACATATTAACGATATTTTTTAAAAAGTCTAACTACCCTATAAAGGTTGACCTAGTTTGGTTTCTATCAACATCCCTGGCTGAAAAATGTTGAATTTTTTTAAAAAAGTTGGTTAACTGCAGCTTTTGTTGTAAAATTTTTTCAACGTACTTCTTGGGGGGTTTTTTTAAAAAATTCAATTTAAAAAAATTTTAACCAGTTTTGAAAGTATGTTATTTTAAAGGTGCTGCCTTTCGGGGAATTTTTTTCAAAAACCCTTTTTAAAATTTTTTAACATTTCTATTGCTTTGGAAAAACGTTGCAAAATATAATTTTTTCTTCAAAAAATTCCCTTTTACAAAGTTAAAAAATTAAAAAGCCCCCAGCTACTCGAAAATATTTTTTTTTTTAAGTGGATGAGGTTATAAACCTAAAGTATAACATGTTATACATTGTTGAAATAAGAATAAAAAGCCCTTTTATTTTGGCTCGAAAAAATCCAAATGCCCGCCCCATATGGAAAAAAATAAAGTTGATGATTTCTAAAACGAAAAAAAAAGAAAAAAAAAAATTGATAACGGTAATTCTAAAAAAATTGCTCAAAAAAAGGTTTTTTGGGGGTTTAAAAAATTATTTATAAAAAAAAATCCATTTTGAAAAGGGAGTTTTTTTTAAAGTTTTCAAAAACCTAATAGATAAAACCACGTAGTAAACGGGACTTACAAATAATCGCCCCAAAAATTTCCCCCTTTCCTTTTATCATCGGGGTTTTTCCAAATCCCCCTTTCCCCCCAATTTTTGGGGCCACTGTATATAGATCTAATACAGAATATCATGCTACCTTTTGTACTGGATAGACAGAAATTTTATATTTCACCAAGATAATGTCCCTATCATAAGGCCCGGCAAGTCGATGAATGGATGGAAGAGCAGCGTATCAGGGTTTTACATGGCCCGCACGTAGCCCGGGTTTAAATGTTATGGAAAATGTTTGGGGCTTATTATTTAAAAAAAATAAAAAAATTAAATAATTTTTAGTCCGCAAAATGTTATCGAACAAGGATAAAATTTTAAAGGCGTGGAATGAGTTACGAGAAAGTCCGAACACGCCCGGGCTTTGGTCCATTCGATGCCAGGAAGGTTACACTCTGTCTTGGAAAAAACGGGACAGCAATAAAATAATAAATTTGTTTGGAAGAATCTTTAGGTTTGTTTAAATTTATTAAATTATTAATTAATTTACTAATTTGTTAGTTTTTATAAAATATAAATATTTTTTTTACCTTTTGCTTTATAGTAGTAGTAGCTTTGTGGTAATTAAAGTAAAACAAAAAAAAAGCGATTTACAAAAATTGGCAGAATAGTCAAAATTTGACAAATTCTAGATTATGGGCTACTTACTCTATGGTCAAAAGCTCGATACAAACCAATAGAAAAAAGAATATTTCACAATATAAAAAGGTAATACACACTGTCTAAAGTAAACATTTTTCTTTTTTTATAATTGTGTTTTTATGAAGTAAAGGTTGCTATGCTGTAAAATGGTCTATTACTGTATGATTTTGAGGTCTGTTATGTAGTGCATTACTGTACAAAATGGCGAAAAAAAATATTATTATTCTTTGCTATTATCATAGTTTTATTTAATCCTGCTTTGTCGAAAGATGTATAATCTTATACCAGGTGGTGCGTCGCCGAGCGAAACATAGGAAATCCCATGAATATTTTAAGGGGGTCAATTATTGGCTTCCCTGTACATTTTACAGAAAAAAATGTGAATTATTTAGTCGACGAAAAAGTATCCATAATTAAATGGCATTATGCGGAAAACAGTTTTAGAGCAGGGATCTGAAATGTTTTGGTTTATTTCCCTTCAAGCCCATTCCGTCCATTTCAACTATTAAACGTATTTCAGTAAGTTCGAGTCCAAAGGTACCGTAATAAATAATTGTAAATGTTCAACAGTATATCAAAAAAAAAGAGCCGAAGAAACATAAAACAGAGATCTTAATATTCTACCAGGGTGGGAGGAAAACAAAACGGTTATGAGGGTTCATCATAACAACAGTTTTGCGCCTTTGGCACAATATTATTCGTATAAATTCGAAAAACATCAAGAGCTGCAGGAAGGAGACGAAGAGCAAATAATGCCATTTTGTTTTACCGATGAATATACATTTACCCTCAACAATGAACCAAATGTTCAGAATTGCCGGTATTGAAGCCAAGAAAATGAACATCGCTTTGTTCATACTCGGACACAATATCCCCAAAAAACAAATGTATTCGTGGGAATTATCGGACACCATATTATTGGACTCTTTTTTATGGACTATAACCTGAGAGCAGAAACCTATTTGGACTAATTTCAAAATCAAATTGGACCCGCCTTGGAAGAAGTTGTTCGGGAAGAAGAGAGTACCTGGAAAATGCTTTTAACAGCGGTACCGGATACTTTGGCCAGCCAGGTCACCTGATCTTTTGCCGAATGATTTCTTTCTGTGGGGTCATTTATAAAAGTGTAAAATTTGAAAACCTAAACCAGCTACAAAACGCCATTTTGTTAGAATGTAATAAAATTTCGCAATATCAAGCTGGATTAAGGAATCGCTGAAAGAAGCCGGAATAGATACCAATAAATTTAAACCCCCCTTCAATTCGGCACCTTCTACATCAGTCCCCATGGACACGGGCCCGTCTGTTCAATGCATCATGCAGACAGCGGGATGGACGGAACAAACAGCGTTTTACAAAATTTTATAACAAACCTGTATGTGTTAATTCCCAATTTGCAACATCAATTTTATCATCGTCACAAAAATAATATCTTTGTACAATTAATCTTTTACATTAATATTAAGATAAAATAAAAGCTTTGTTTTAACATGTTATTCACGTATTGTTTTTTTTTTTTCCTAACAACTTTTAATTATATTGAAAATAACCATTACAATTGTATGGATAATCAACCAATCTCTAAACAACTACGTGGACAAGTGATACAGAGGAATGGACGCTGAAATATAATTAATAATAAAAACGAACTTACCTAAGTGAAGTTCGATGTTAATTATATGAAGCGTCCATTCAATGTATACCCCACCCCCCCTTTTTCCCTATTTCTTTTGCGATTATAAAAAAATCAAATAAATTGGGGTTTACGGGGAACCTGGGGAACCGGGATAATAAAACTTTCAACCCATTTTAAAAGTTTAAGCCCAGGGGCGTCTCTGGTCAAGGGGCCCATTCGGAATGGACCCCTATAATTAACAGAACTTCACTTAAAGGTAAGTTCGTTTGATTTAATTTATTTAAGATTGCTTAGTTTAAATAATTACTACCAAAAAAACAAGACCACCAAGACTTTTGCAGCAAGACCAAGACCAAGACCAAGACCGGGGGGTCAAGACCAAGACCAAGACCAAGACCAAGACCTTTTTGGGCCAAGACCAAGACCAAGACCAGACTTGAAGGAAAAGACCAAGACCAAGACAACCGGTCTTGGTCTTGGTCTTGCTGCTCATCACTAATATCAACTTGCAACGTTAAAAATAATTTTATAATCGGTTGGGATATTGTTAAGCTGTTAATGGGGGTTTTTTTAAACAAAAACATTAATTAATGTTTTATATAATTCTCTATTATTTTTGGAAAAGTTTTGTTTTTTTATTTCATTTTATTTTTCCACACTTAGTAAAATATTAAAGTTCAGTTCCTTTTTTCGGATCTATTTTCAATCTTTCGGGAAGGTTAAACATTTACAATTTTTTTGCATGGCTTTGGACTCAATTTACCGACAATACGTTTTGGTTTAAATGGACCAGATACCCGATGGAAAAATAAATTGAAAATATTTCGATACTGCTATTGGTTTAATTAAATTCTAGTATAATAAAATTATTTTTTTAATGATCGATAGTAATAATTTTTATTAGTTAAACTTAATTGTTACATTAAATAGTTTAATAAAAAATAATGTTAACGTGTTTTTTCTTTAAATGTAATGGTTGTGAGATTGATGAAGCGAAAAAAAACATTCCTTGTATTCGGCGGGCGTCAGATTTGACAAAGCCTTAAACAAATTGTTTGCTGGTGGTTGGTGTCTGTTTGGTCTTACCTGAACCGAAAATTTGGTAGTTTTGCAAACCCCTTTAATTGAATAATTCAAAAATTCCTCATTAAAATTTTTTGAAACTTGGCACGAGGGTTTGTCAGATTGGTCTCTTCAAAAAGTTCCTTACAATTTTTCTGCAAAATGTACAGGGAAGCCAGTAATTAACCCCCTTAAAATTTACATGGGATTTCCTATGTCCCGCTCGGCGACGTACCACCCGGTATAACAACAAAGCAACAGTATTATTATTATTAATTTTTTTTAATATAATTAATTAAATGTTAAATTAATTACAGAAATGACGCCATCCTTTGTTTCGTATTATAAATAATTACTGGGTAAATCAAACAAAACCGAAGACAGAATAAAGAAATTCTAACCTATGGAAAAAATAATTAATGGCTGCCACGATTCCCGCTTTAAAATGTCAAATTAAAATCCGCCGTCCAAAGAAAACCTATAATAGGCCTTCGCTAATTATTTATTAATTCACTACTGGATAATTATAGGAGGTGAACCCTTCACCATCCGAACCCCTTTTATTTATAGAATTTAATTTGTTTAGATGTATCTCGCTGTCCCACCCATTTGATTGTGTATAGAAATGCCTAAAGGATATCGAAAGAAACACAGGGGTCTGTTCAGATTATTATTTATAGAGAAATATTAACATTGCCGAAAGGATGGCCTGCTCGATGTCCAGATTTGATACCTTTTTTTTATCTTTGGACAGTCCATAAATGCTGAAGACCTAAATACTAACGTATAGTTTTTTTCACGATCTAAGAAACTAACTTGACATGACTTAGGCTTGGAATGCAATAAAACCATAAAACTTTTCGGATTTACCGTGCAGGGCCGCACTATTTGATAAAAAAGATAAAGTACTAAGTAAATTAATTTTTACAATTTATTAATTCTACTAATGTGTAAAGTTGAAAACAAAAATTTGCAGTAATACTATATTTTAACATTATATAATACTTGCATTTAAGAACAAAATAAAACACACCATAACTTACTCTAAATTAATTTCGCTACCACTACTATCTTTCAAATTAATAATATTCCCTTTTTTACAGGTTCTACCTATTTATTTTATATACATAGACGATAAAAATTTCATTTTTTTAACTTTCAAAAGTTTTTCCAGTTCAACGGTTACATTTTGACTTCTGTTTTTATCAGAAAAATCACGGGGTTTAAAGTTGGTGTATTATTGTGCGGGTATATTTAAGCCATATAATCGATCGGATTGAAAATAGAATATGGGAGTATTTCGTGACCTGTTCTTCTGAATTTTTTATCCAAACGTATTTTTTTTAAAACCCTCTTACAATTGCTTAACATTATAACTCTCATGGAAATATATGTAACGGTCAGACAAAGTCTTTTTTTTCCTTTTTCTGCTGGTGGAACTGGCACTTTATTCCCGGCGCTATGGTAGAATGCTTTCCCCATCACAATACTGCTCTTTGGTGGTATATTCGGAAAAATTTTTGTTTTGAAACCGCCTCAAAAACTTCAGCAGTTGTATCCAGTGGTAATCTAAGCTCCGAAATGTTTTGGCTCCCAAAAAAAAACAGTTTGGTACACAGCTGTCTTCTACCCCAAAAAGAATTGTTTTTTTTTCCTTTATTTGGAGCTTTAGTGTGACATTTTTTGATTTTCAGTCCATCCCTTACGGGGTGTCATGGGGGTATACCATGTCTTATCTGGGGATATTATCGTTCGATTTTTCGATCTAGCCTTTTTTTTTTTTCCAGATATATTCTAAGTTTTGCAAGCGGTGTGTTCCTTAACTTGCTTTTGTCTATTTTCAAAAAAAAAAACCAAACGACGAAGAGTCCCCACAAGGTTTAGAAAAACAACTTAGTCACAATCATCCTCGGATAGTTTCGCTGGGGCGATCATAATGGGGGAACTTTCTGCTCTTCGTACATCTGATAAATTTTCCGACGATTAAATCTTCATTGCATAAATCAACAGATTTAGGTGCACCACTTTTTCTCTTTTCTAGGCTTAACAGTAATTTTTTACAATTTTCCACCCTGTACTTTGGGGAACACCGTTAAAGTTGAGTTTCCTTTTGAAAAATTTTTCGTTTTTCAAACTTTAAATAAACACTTTTAAAATTTTTTTTGCTTCAACAGGCAAACATTTTCGGCTTGCCTGAAACGGCTTTTCCTTGGACATCTTAAAACCCACTATCACCGCAGAACTTAATAATGACAGTATTTCAGAAATAAAGATTTCTTTTTACTTATATGTTATATATACACCATCATAAATGCCCAAAAAAGTCTCATAGATTTTTAGGTTTTCCCTTTTTCGCCAAAACAAAATAAATACCCCCCTGTCACGGCTAATACTTTTATGGCTTTATTGCAAGTCATTAACCCGTCCCGGGCCAGGTCAGTTTCTTAGATCGTGAAAAATCCTATACTGTGAGTGTCTTAAGTGTAGTAAGAGGTAGTTTATTAATATGGGACGCAAATATTTGAAGATTTGGAGGAGAAGGGAAAACTTCTGCGAGCAGTGGGTTCCACAGTCTAAACACTCCAGAAATAAAGAAACTAACAAGTTCGGGGGCCTGGATGCATAAGATTGGCATTATGTGTTCCTCTGTTGGAAGCTGTCAGATAGGGAATTAACCTGGTCAACTCCTTGGAGCTAAAGCCGTGAATATACCTATAAAAGAGAGCAACAGATACCCTACAGCCCGTTCTTATATAATCCTTATAAAAATACCGTCTAATTTTGTCTTGAGGAGTCAAATTTTGTCTTACGTCGAAATGTGGCGCTTTTTGTGTAGCAGCGACAATAGAATCGCATTGAATTCTTTAACTTATTTTACTTTTGTTTTGATTCAGCGATACATACACCATTAGTACATACTCAAAGAACAAAAACAATATAAATATTACTTTTAAGTAACTAAAAAAAAACACTAGATGTCAAATCTGGACATCCGGCAGGATCTCTATCAAAAAACCTTAAACGTACATTAGTTTTATCAGGTAAAATATTTATAGGGGGGATCTGCTGGTGTGTGGTACAAATAATAAACAAATAAATAATCCCAAGGATGATAAAAACATCAGCCGTACTTAAAATTTAAATACAGTATAATAATACGCAGTATATTTCTACTTATTACCACACCTTGGCCATTATAAAGAATAGGAATTTTGGATGATCCTGTGCTCCTTTATTTATGCATATCTCCTTCCCTCTCTTAATTACAATGAATAAAGTATATTTAACATAACAAAAAAGGTATAATCGTAAAAATCAAAAAGGTGTGTGTGGCCCACACCTGAGGTGATGCGCTGGCTCTTTTTTAATGCCCCTTTTCTGTAGTTGTTAAGATATTGTGATCGCGGGCATGGGTGTAGCGAAGAATTTTTCTTTTGATAATAATCATTAAAAAAAAATTTATGAAAAAGTTTTTTTTTTTTTTTTTCAAAATTTTCAATTTTTAATTTCAATGAAAAAACTTTTAAAAATCAAAAACTGAAACATTTTTTTTTTTTTTTAATCTAGACTAATACTAGAATTATCCAAAATTTTAAAATTTGGGGCCCAAAAGGGCTACAAAGAAAAATACGGGCCCTCAAAACAAAAAAAAGAGGGAAAAATAATTCCGAGCCAACCATTTTTATAAAAAAAAAAAAGAAATGATAGAGTAATTTAATTAGTCAAAATATCTTTAATTCAGCCCTTTCAAAGATATGCAATAAACACATTTTCTTAAAAACAGCAAGAGTTACTTGTCAACTTTATCAAAAAGTAAAATTTCCAAAAAAAATCCCATCTTGATAAAGTTGACAAATAATCTTGCTGTTTTTAAAAATTTATTTGCTATCATTCAAAGGGCTTTTAAAAAATGTTTTTGATTTTAATTGAAAAACTTGATCTTTTTTATTTTAACAATCAAATTTTAAAACCCCCTCTCTTTTGGTTTAGGGGATATTTTTTTGGCTTCCGGGCCAAATTTTTTATGATTCTGTTTTAGTTAGATAAAAAAAAAAATTTGTCAATTTTGATTTTAAAAGTTTTTTTTTAAATTAAAAATTTAAAAAATTTTAAAAAAATTTCTAAAAAAAATTTTAGGGCCCAAGGCAAAATATCGGGGGTAGACGCATAGCAGAGGGCCCCCACCTATCTCAGTTTTGCATGTCCACTCATGGGGGGACCCTGTATATACAGGGGTTCGTATTGTCCTATTAAAAGTTCTCGGAACCAAAAAAAAAAAATTTTTTGAAATTTGGCACACGGCTATAACAGGTGATAATCTACTTTTAAAAAAATTTTTTTTAAGGCAGCGTTCAATTTTAAAATGGCAACATTGAATTTTTTAAAAAACCCTTTTTTTTAATTCTATTTGGATTCTACACAAAATTCTAAAAATTTTTTTGAAAACATCTCCTATACCTATACCGGGTGTGCTCCGTCGAGGGGGACATAGGGAATCCATGTAAATTTTAAAGGGGTAATATTGGCCCCCCCAATTTTTTTTTAAAGAAAATATTATTGGATTTTTAAAGACCGAAAAGTTGTACCCAGTGTACAAATTTCGCTCTTCTCACCCCCAAGCTAAGAGATAAATGCTAAAATAAGTTACAAATCTTCTATCTTCTTACGCGCCCTGTATTATTAAGTTTATAAATCCAAAAAAAATTATTTAACCTCTTACCCAAGTTATCGAAGTAGCGGACATGTTTGCAGCCTATTTTCCCAATAGGCCAACCCCAAGTAAATCGAAAATAAAACCGACGATAAAAATTTGAAACTAAGGCACAGTAATCAATAATTGAAATGGAAAAAACACGTGAAAAACAGAGGAAAATTGTACAAAACGAGAAGGATTTAGACGTGATACTTTGTGGGGGAAACCCCGAAGGAAAAAATTGCACAGACAACTGGAGGACATTACTGGACAAGACCACACCACAATATCTCGAATTTAAAAAAAGATGTAAATACCACGCACAAGTACGAAAGACAAAAAAAATTAAAGACGGGACGAAATACCGACGGAAATTTTGCTTTGAGATGATGGAGAGACAAACACGCAGAGGTTTTTACAAAATATTTGTTTACTGACGAATGCACTTTTACATTGAAAACAACCCAACTTTAAAAAATTCCCGTACGGAGTAACAAAACCAAAATGATTTGTTGAGACAAGGACTCAATATCCAAAAAAAATTAATACCCTTTGGGCCCCATTTTTCCTTGACCGAAATTTGAATGGGTATTTCTGGAACTTTTAGAGGAACAAATTTTTCCTGTTTTTAAAAATTATTAAAAATAAAATTTTTTTAAAATGTTTGCGAACGTGAGGCTGTGGGAATTACTGAAAACTAAAAGAAATCGAGGATTCTTTTTTAAATTCCGGATTTTCAGTTTTGGAATGACATTTAAATTAATTCTAAATTATCCTGATAAATCGATATTTTTTTTTTTTATTGATTTTTGCATAATAGATCCACGTTGCAAATATTTAAGCGTTTACTCTTTACTGGTTGGTTTTAAAAAAGCTCAAATTTTCAATTGGGGGAACTTATTGTGCTCTTCAATAAATCCTAATGCATTTTTTTTAAAAAAATTAGGGAGCCTTTTTACTACTTCAAAATTTTGGGTTTATGCCCCCCCTCGGCGGGGCAACCCCAGTAATAACTGTATTTAAAAAAAAAATTTAAAAACTTTTTTTTTAAGGAACATCCCCTATCAAAAGGGGGTTTTAAAATTTACGGGCCTAAACAGGTTGGATCTAGTTTTTTTTGGGGGTAGACAATGCATGTATTTAAAAATTTTACATGCTTTTTAAGGGGTATTTTTAAAAGGTGTCCAAAAAAATTTTTCTTTTTTTAAAGATATTAAACAATGATTAAAACTAATTTTTTTAAAAACAACATATTGTTTTTTTGCCATTTTAAAAAAAGACCAATAATTTACCTACAAAACGTCCATATATCTTTCTATACCCATCTGCCACCTTTTTTTTTTTTAAAACAAGCAATTTAATTTTTTTTTAAACAATAAAATCCCATTAATTAAACAAAATATATAATTTTTAACTTATATGTAAAAAAGTTGTAAAAAAAAAATTTTAAAAAAAAATTTCCATGGCTTACATGGTGGTTTATTGTGGATGGTAGGTATTTAAAATTCATTTGTATTTAAAAAACGGTGGCAGAAGGGTATAGAAAGATGTATGAACAGGGCCGCCGCCAGAAAAAAAAAATGTATATTGGATCAAAAAATTTAGGTTAATTTACTAGCCCAAAATTAATTAAATTAAAAATGCAAGTAAAAATACCACAACTTGAATTTCTAAATAATAATCATATTCATTTCAATTTCTAGGCGATATTGTAAAATTTAAAAATTTAGAAGTAATTTGTTTTATTTTAAGTAATTTTAAAAAACCCAGGGGGGATCGACAGACCTCCTCTATTTTACTGGGGCCATGTGTATGAACTTTTGGGAATTTAAAATTTTTTGTCTTTTTTAAAAATGGGATAAAATACAGTATATATTGTTATATTTAAAAAATTGAGTTTTAATCATTATCTAAGTTCGGTAAAAATTCAAATATTTTAGGACACCCTGTAAGAGATATCGCCATTATAGCATGTAGATCTTTTAAATACATGCGGGGTCAACCCCAAAAAAAAATTTTGATATGCAGCCCCGGTTAAGCACGTAAATTTAAACCCCGACGGTGATTTCCTTAAAAAAAAAAAGTAAATAATTATTTTCTTAAAAACGGTTTAAAGGGAGGTGTTAAAAAAAATTGTTTTAAAATTTTTTGTGGGGCCCCAATTTTTCAATAAAAAATAGGGTGTTCTATTTAAAATTACAAAGTTGCCACGGTTTTTGGGTTTGATCTAACGCTATTTTTTTTAATGAAATTTTTCACCCTTTATGCCCCCTGCCAAAATTTAAAAGTTTTTTTTGGTTCTCAAATTTTAAAAAATATATATATATATATATATATATATATATATATATATATATATATATATATATTTTATTATATATATATATATATATATATTTTATATATATATATATATATATATAAATATATATATATATATATATATATATATATATATATATATATATATATATATATATATATATATATATATATATATATATATATATATATATATATATATATATATATATATATAATATATATACTTTAAAATTGGTTTTCTTTTCTTTGCCTTTTTTTTAGGTGTATTGTTTTATTATTTAGTATTCTGGGTTTAAAGGCAGGTAAAACAAAATTTTCAAAATACAATATAATTTTAAATTAACGTTTCGGCTTCTAGTATGAGGCCTTCTCAGAACGTTTACAAATACAAAGAAAAACACAATAGAGTTGTGACTAATTACAAAAATTAATATAGTTACCTTTTATTAGAGATTTCCATGAGTAGTCAGTGTTAAAATTCAACATAAACACACTTTTTTTAAACGATCACCTAAATTAAACGATTATTGTATACATATTTACAAACATAGCGACACAAATTTAAAATTTCTTAATAAAAAGCATAAACCTTATGAGTATTATTTATTTATTGTTTAAATTTAAATTATATATATATATATATATATATATATATATATATATAAAATATATATATATATCTATATATATATATATATATATATATATATATATATATATATATATATATATATATCTATATATATATATATATATATATATAATATATATATATATATATATATATATATATATATATATATATATATATATATATATATATATATATATATATATATATATATATATATATTTGTTTCTTCGAGGTGCTTTTTTAAAAAAATTTTAAAAATTAAAATTATTAAAACAATTAAATCACCCGTAGTGCCATTGAAAACCGTGTATGTTTTTGTTGTTTGGTTTTCTTTTATGTATATGTAAAATCTACGGTTAACTTTGTTCTTTTTTTTGGTTGATAACCAAAAATAAATGTTTTTTGAAAAAAATATAATGGGCGAAATAAAAAATAATTTTTCCTTTAAAAATAACAAAAACCTATACCCCAGAAACAAGAAACTTATTATATATATATATATATATATATATATATATATATATATATATATATATATATATATATATATATATATATATATATATATATATATAAATGAAAATATTGGAAATCTTGTGCCTATAGATGCCCATTATTTGTTACTTCGACTCTAGATGTGATTGCTGCCACAAACGCCTATTTTAAGAACTGGAAAAATCAGCCTACAGCAATGAGATAAAGGCTCTTGAGCACCCATGGAATAAATGTATTGAGCTGCACGAAGACTATATAGGGAAATTAAAATAGTTTTTGATCCATATTTTGCTTTTTTCCTACTAAGGCTGGAAACTTTTTCGTTTAAAATTAAAACAGTCTTATTTCGTTTTAAATTTTTTAGCTACGGCACTGGTTTTTGATGATACCCACTGGATTAATTTCTGTCCTTTGGACGGAGATGAAAAACTAGAGTCAGCGGGGTGTAGACAGAAGGCGGGAACACACTTCTCTGCGTCTACTTTAGATGAGGATATACTTATATTAAGTATCAAACAAGACAGTGACGATATCAGCAGATATATCTAACTTTTACGTTTACTTTTTGACATTATTATAATCGTGGAAGCAAAACAAATCCTTGTTGGGCATTAATTTAATACGCTTTTAGTAGATATGTCCTGCGCGATCACCAGACTTAAGGTCCCGAAAGTTTTTTTTTTTAATTCGAATAATTTAGAATAGTTATTTAACTATAAGTATTTAGGTTTACAAATTAATTATTACTGGTAAGTTATAAAGAAATCTGATTTGGAAACAAAAAATTGTAATTTATTTTTTTTAATTATAATAATAATAATAATTTCGTCAGTTATTGCTATGCGTTGCCTATTTGATTTTAATCAACAATTACCACATCATGTCATAATTTTCATATTTTAGTAAACTAATTTTTAGGCCTAATTTTTTTGGATTTTTACATAATTCATTTGTGAGAAAAAGTTGATTAGTCTAACGTAACCCTTGTCTAGTTTCTTATATGCTAATTATTTGTAACAACTGGAAAATTAAATTATTTATTTCGTTGTTGTTTGTTTTGTTCCGCTTATGAAATATTTGTTTTTGCAGGAAAATATTATTAATGTAACCTACGCGAGTATGACTTATATAATAACGAGGCAGAGTCGCATGAAGACTGTAAAAATCTTCTAAAAATATGAACGAAAAATATATATATATATATATATATATATATATATATATATATATATATATATATATATATATATAAACCAGTATTCCGCAAACATTAACAAAGAGGACAAATGGACCAAAATTCGAAGATACGAAAAAAGTCGTTCTTAATAAAAAATTATGCTTGTTAAAAATATATACTACAATTGGAAAATAGATTTTATCATACAGGGCGTCTCCAAATGCAAAACCCAAAAAACCCCAGCAGAGCAAACACTCGTTTTTGGCCTTTTAACGAAAAAAGATAAAAAAAAAACTTGCTCCAAATTTATTTCTTATTCTGTTCCCCAACTTACTGAGGAAAATTTAAATATAAAAAAAAATCAACAATATTGCAAGTACCTTTCCCCATTTACATTTTTTTTACTTTTTTTTTTTTTTCCTTTTATATTTATTTTTATTAATATTAAGTAATAAAAAATTGATAATCAAAAAAAAGTAGTAAATTGCGTAGGTCTTAAAAAAATCTTGATTTTTTTTTAAAATTTTAAAAAAAATTAAAATTTTTTTTCAGTAAGTTCGGAATCAGGTTTAGAAGTAAATTTGGAGCAAGTTTTTATTTATTATTTAAATTAAAAAGGCCCAAAAAAAATGACTTTTCCCCCTCTTTTTAAATTTTTTTATGTTTTTGTTTTTAATTTTATATAAAAAAAAATCAATTTTCTCATTGCAGTTCATATTTTTCGACAAGCAGAATTTTTAAAAAGGATGACTTTTTTCGTATCTTTAATTTTTTTGGCCCCTTTTTTGTCCTCTTGTTAACCCCCATCCCGGGCATATTATAATATATATATATATATATATATATATATATATAAATATATATATATATATATATATATATATATATATATATATATATATATACGGGGGGGCCCCAAAAAAAAGGGGGAATTTGTTCAAACTTTTTATTTCTTATTATTTTAACACCAAATTTTAATCACCTTCAAAGTATTCGCCATTGACCGCAACACTTCTCCAAACGATTCTTCCATTGTTCAAAAAATTATTTAAATTCACTCCCCCGGGATCCCCTTTAACCTTTCCCCACGATTTTGTTTCACCTCCTCCACAGTGGCAAAACGTTTCCCCCTTTATTTTTTTTTTATCGGGAAAAAAAAGAACCCCGGGGGCTAGGTCCGGTAGTAGGGGGTGGACAATCGGTGTCATGGCGTTTTTGTCAAAAATTGCATCACGTTGTCATGATGGAAGAACCAGCCCCCCTGGAAAAAGATCTCTCTTTTCTTCCGGATACTCTCCCTCAATTTTTTAAAATTCAAGTAAAACTTCGGGTTTCCCAAATTTACCAGAAAAAGAACTCCGCGTGCACAACACCTCTGCAATCAAAGAAACAAATGAGCATTGTCTTGATGTTTGACTTCACTTGGCGATTTTTTTTGGGGGAGGAGAGTCAGCTGTCTTCCACTGGCGATTGCTGCTTTTTTTTCGGGGTCGTATCCATAGCACCACGATTCATCCCCGTAATCCCCGGAAAAAAATTCAGGGGCCTCTTCGAGCTGATTTTGAAGCTCAAAACATGCCCAATCGACGCTCTCTTTGCTCGTCTGTGGGGAAAGGGCCCCGGGTAAATTTGGCTGCAACCCCCTTTCATGTGCAAAAATTCCCCGGTAAAATTCTCTGAATTGAACTCCATGATATTCCCCTATCTCGCAAGAGTTGATCAATGGTTCGGCGACGGTCTTCACGAACGAGGGCATTGATTTTGTCGACCCCTTTTTATCAGTTCTTGACGTTGAGGGGCGTCCTGAACGGGTTGGTCTTCAATAGACATTTCTCCATTTTCAAAACGTGAAAACCAATCGTAAACTCTGGTTTTTTTTAAGGCAGCATCCCCATAAGCAGTCTTTAGCATTACAATAGTTTCCGCGGCCGATTTCCCCAACAGGAAACAAAATTTCACAGCCCCCCCGTTTTTTTTGACAATCTGCCATTACGTTTTCGCCGAAATGTAAAAAAATTTTTTTACTAAAAAAAAAAATCACAGGCAGACGATGCACTCACGGAAAAAACCCCTTTCACACTGACGCAGGTGGCGTGACACTAACGGACATGTGGTCAAACAATAGCTTCCCCCCCTTTTTCCCCTTTCCCTACAGCGTAATTCCCGTTTTTTTTGGGCCCCCCCCTTTTATATATATATATATATATATATATATATATATATATATATATATATATATATATATATATATATATATATATATATATATATATATATATATATATATATATATAAATATATATATATATATATATATATACAGGGTCCTGCAACAGTACGTCGGGGGTTTTTTACCCTAAACTAAAAAAAATTTGGAGTTCCGTTTTTAAATGCAGGTATCAGTTGGGGGAAAAAAAACGCATTTTTTAAAAATAATGTGGTATGTACAGGGTTTTAAAAAAAAATTTGGCAAACAAAATTCACTTTTTTTTTAAAGTAAAAAAACTGTATATTTTTTTATCTATGGAACCTCCTTAAGCATCTTTTTTATTCCTGAAATATTTCAGCTTTGAAATGATTAGTTTTGTAGCAATAAATTATTTTAAAAAAAAAATTGAATTTTCCTTTAAATTAAACACATACCAGCACCATAAATACAAATTTTTTGTCAATATTGGATATGATTCTTTTTGTAGAAGACTGTCGGATGCTCTAACCCGGCTTTTGTGGTTTAATCTTATACAGAGTGTTCAAATTTAATTTTTTTAATTTAAAAAATCAATGCTATTTTCTAAATTTTTTTTTAAAGGCACCCCATATTTATTATGCGTCAAATGTAAAAATATTTACCAACATTTTTTTTTATACAAACCAAAAAAATTATCTTTAACCGTTCTGGAAATATTTATAATAATTACTAATTTATTCTTTTTAAAACTGTTTTATTTGGAAAATACTTAAAAACACCGAAAGTATTAATCATAAACTAAGATAAGTGTTCAAAATCCCTTTCCCCCTTTTTCTCTTAACATAAATTGACACGTCTCTCAAAAAACCCCGTTTCACTTCCCTTAATATTTGTGGTGTTCTTTTGAAAAAATTTTCCCTTTTCGTTGTTTTTCAATTGCAGTGGGGGGCGGATCTTTATAAACAATTTCCTTTATGTACCCCCAAAAAAAAAAAAACAGTTTTGTTAAATCGGGAATCTGTTTTCCCAATGGGTAGGTCCATTTCTACCAATCCATTGCTGTAAAAAATTTTGGTTTTTCCTTCATCGCGTAAAAAAATGCTTTGAAACCATCCTGCCTCTAACATGTGGGTTAATTTCTGCCAGTAATCTGGGTAACTCGTTTTTTAAAAACTGTAAATACATTTGTCCATTAAGATGACCATTAAAAAAAAAAGGGCCCATAAAAAATAACCCTAAAATTCCGCCCCCCACATTGATTGACCACCTGTGCTGGAAGTCTGTTTTTTAAATAAAATGGGGTTTTCCCCGTAGAATAATAGTGGAAGTTATGTCTATTTAAAATCCATTGTTATGAAAAGTTGCTTCGTCTGTAAATAAAACGTAGTTAAAAAAAAAAGGATCCTCCTGTATTTTATTTCTTGCCCGGTACAAAATTACACGATTTTGAAAATCCTCTTTTAAAAAGGGGGTTGGTGAGCTGGATTGATAGCCGTGGAAACGTTTTTTTTAAAAAATTTCTGGCCCCATCTTTCCCCTTATATCTACTGCTTTTCCGATGTTTACCTGACATAGGGGGGGTCCTCAATTCCTTAACAATACGGGCCAATCATTTTTTTCATTGGTGACAGGCTTTATTCTTTCTTGCTTTTGATATGGACTTTCCCGTCTCAACAAATCTTGCCAATAATCTTCTGAAATTTTTTTTTATCCGGGCGTCTTCTGTCAGGATATCGAGCAGCATAATTTCTAGAAAAAAACATTTCTTTCCCCTTTCCCCAAAAATACAAAAATCATGTCCAAAACCATCTTTGCAAAAAATTATTATTATTCTTTTTATTTTTTTTTACACAAAAGCAATAAAAAATAAAAATTAAATGTACGTACTAGTTTTTAATAGGATTAAAACAAGTATGATATTGTTTCCATGGATATAACGATTATGCAGCAGGGTTTACAAGGCGTGAATCAGTAATATGTTTTTTTTTTTCCTCTTTTTAAGAAAAATTTTAAATTTTTTTAAAATTGTTTTCCTTTAAAATTCATCCCCCTTAAAAAAACCGCAAAAGGATTTTTTAACATTTTTTTTATTTATAATTAATACCTTCGGTGTGTTTTTTCCCCTATTTTCCAAATAAAACGGTTTTCAGACAAATAAATTAAAAAATTATTATAAATATTTCCCCAAAATTAAAAAACTTTTGTATTTGGGGTAACAAAAAAAATTGGTATAAAATTCTACATTTAATCTTTTAAAAATATACAGGGTGTTCCATTTAAAAAAATTGGGGAAAAAAGCATTGATTTTCTTAAATTAAAAAAAAAAAATTTTAACACTTTGTTAAAAAAAACCCAAAAAAAGGGGGTTAGTAACAGTTTTACAAAAAAACATAAAAGGGGAAATTGCATAAAAGTATTTATGGTTTTGATATGTTTTAAAAAAGTCATGAAAATTCCCCAAATTTTTTTTAAATAATTTATTGCTACAAAATAACCCCTTTTAAAAAAAGAAATTTTTTTGGAATAAATAAAATCCTTTTAAGGGGGGTTTCCCCAGATGCAAAAAAAAACAGTATTTACATTTTAAAAAAAAAGAATTTTGTTGGCCACAATTTTTTTGGGGCCCACTGTACATACCACATTATTTTCCCCAAAAAGCGCTTTTTATTCTTAACTGATACCTCACTTGAACGGAACTCCTAACTTTTTTTTTAGGCTGTAAAAACCCGAAAATACTTTGGGACCCCCTATATATATATATATATATATATATATATATATATATATATATATATATATATATATATATATAATATATATATAAAAATTTTATATATATATATATATATATATATATATATATATATTTTATTATATATATATATATATATATATATATATATATATATATATATATATATATATATATATATATATATATATATATATATATATATAATTTTTTATATTTTTTATTATATATATATAATATATATATATATATATATATATATATATATATATATATATATATAAAAAATATATATATATATATTATATATTTTATATATATATATATATATATATATATATATATATATATATATATATATATATATATATATATATACATATTCCGGATGGAAGTAAGTTTTTTAAAACCTGACATAGGCTATTTCTTTTATTTGAACAGTTAGAGCATTAGTTCCAAAAACAAAGTTGTTTAAAATAACCCAATTAAGAAAAATCGCAAAAAATATTTTTACAGCGTTGCCAGTTTTTCAGAAATTCAAAAAAGTATTTTTAATGGCAACACCGCATTTTTTCATTACGATTAATAGATTTCAAAGTTCTTTATAAAAAACTTCATATACCATTTTTTTTGAAGTAGCCATTTTTGAATAATTAGGCAAAAAAGACTGAAAAGAATTGAGTTACTGACTAACAGCGAACACAAAGTGAATTAGTTACATCACAATAGTAGGCTTGGAAAAAATTAGTAAATCTATTATTTGAAAAGAACTGTCATATTGTCCTTTAGTTGTTGTTTAAAAGTGTTCTTTTGCCAAAATGAATGAAATTACTCCTACAAGACAGAGTTAAACTGATTTTTTTACATGTGGGGGTTTAAGTTTAAAAGATGCCTGCGCCCAATTACATGTAACACATCTAGATAAACCGCTTCCAAATCCAAAGTTTTTAAGGTGAAATTTAGAAAGACTGAAGGCAACTGGTAGTGTGTGTCCAAATGATTGTAAGAGGCGTAAATAACGTTATTGACGAAAATATTCTTCTTTGAGCTGTAGAGAATCCTCATAAATCGACATATAAAATTGCACAAGAGGTAGGTTGTTCCCAGTCGAAGGTTTGTACAACTTTACAAGCAAATAAATATCACCCTTACAAAATGATGAGTGTCCAAGAATTACACGACGACTGATGATAGAAGACTAGAGTTTTGTGACTGGTTCTTAGAAAAAAAGCGAGAGCTATCCAACTTCGAGAAGTTTATTTTTTACAGCGAAGAAGTAACTTCTTATTTAAATGGTATGGTTAACAGGCAAAATTACAGGTATTGGTCGGACACGAATCCTTCTTGGGCCGAAGACAGAAAAAGACAGAATAATCCAAAAGTTAATGTGTGGTGTGGAATTTTTAACAATAGAATAATGGGACCTATCTTTATAAACCAAAATTTAATCGGCGAAACATATTTACAGTTATTGAGAAACGAGCTTGAACCATTTATTGACAAACTGCCTTTGACACAAAGAAGAACCTTTTATTTTCAGTAAAACGGGGCGCCACCTCATTTTTCAAGACAAGTACGAGAATATCTCAAGGAACTTCTGCCTGTAAAATGGATTGGAAGAAAGGGTAAAACTGAGTGGCCTGCTAGGTCACCTGACCTCACACCGTTAGACTTTTTTCTGTGAGGTCACGTAAAAAATAAAGTGTATGTGACGGTCGCGGAAGCTGATGGCGCTTAATTAAAAGACGTATTTTTGAAAGTTAGTATGTTACAGTAAATCTTAAAGAGTAGAGAATAATTAAGTGTAATAAAAAGTTTGTTTTAACAATTTTATTGAGCTATTAAAATGGATAGTCTATTATGGGAAACCCTGTATAGTCTGTCTCAAAGTATATCGTTATGGCTTTTGACGGACCATACCCCGATAAACCTTTAACGATTTTATTACCTATTGTTATTGGGTAAACCCATTTGTTCATAAGGGCAGGGGTGGGCCAGGTATTTCTTAAGTATTAACCATTAGGCATATAAATATTTTGGCTAATATTTTAGTGGCAGTGTTGAATAACCGTTTTTACTGTGCGTTTCGAAACAGTTGTTTTACGAGAATATAACTATGTCGCGTCGAAATCATTTGTCATTAGATGCAAAACAGGATGTAAAAAATGTGTATAAAACTTTAATTAGTAGAGGTCTAATTAAACAAGAAGCTTTAAAAGAAACCTGTCTACTTACAAAAACTCCAATATCATCGATAAGGGATATTATTATTAGTGAAGAATTAAACAAAAGAAAAAAACGTAGTGATTTTCAATCTCACCGTATAGACAATAGTTATCAGGACCTAATAAGAAGGAAAATATATTGTCTTTATGAAAGCGGAGTTATTCCTACCTTGGATAAACTGAAAAAGAAGCTAGACGAAGACGAAACCATGTTTGTAAAATGGGATTTAAATACCGCAAAATAGACAAAAGACAAGTAGTAATGGAATCGCACAGATTACGCACTTGGAGATTTAATTACCTTTAAGAAATTAAAAGATATAGGTTAGAAAACAGATCCACAATTTACCTTGATGAAACATGGTTCGATACACACGACACAGTATCCAAAGGATGGGTTGATTCCAGTCAAAACTGTCAGACAAAAGCACCTTCAAATAAAGAAAAACGCATTACCATAATACATGCTGGTTCAGAAGACGGATTTGTCCCAAACTGCTTGCTGTTGTCTGCAAAGAATATTAATAATAATAATTTGGCTGAACAGGCTGGGCATACTGTCTTACGGCTTCCTCCGTATCACTGTATGTTTAACCCCATAGAGCATTTGTGGAACCAAGTAAAATTAAAGATCAGAGCAGAAAATGTTACACCTACTTTAAGTCCCAGTGTTATAAATTTGATAAAAAATGTAATTACTAACATACTAGTTGAGAGCTGGAAAAATTTACTACAGAACATTATAAAAATTGAGAACTCTTACATTTCTATCCAAACAACATAAATCCTATTGTAATTAATCTCAATGATGACTCTGATAGTGAAACAGAATTAGATTTAGATATTTAGATTAAAAATGTAATTATGTATAGATAATGCAGTTATAAATTTATTAAAACTTTGCACATATTTAATTTCTTTATGTAATTTTAAGATTATACTTACCTAAATAAACAATAAATTATAAATCTTTATATTATTAAAGTCCGTCCCTAATGTTCTGTCCTTTAATACCTACCGATCCGCAGTTTTATTGCTGTCGGCAGGTATAATCCATAAATGAAGGCAAGAGCTAACACGGTATACTTTGAGACAGACTATACACGGTAATACACAGTCTTCCACATTTTGCCTATTTTCACTACTTGTACTCAGCTACATTCATCATTTTTCTCACAAAATTAAGGCAGAAAAGAATAAAAATGTCCTGTTCAATCCTCTTGTAACCCCCTTTTATTTTAATTTATTACCAATTATGTTTTTTATGAATGTTTTGTATATCATCTGCAAAAAACAATGTATATAGAATTTTATCGCCTTAATACCATAATAATTAGCATTACATGCGATACCAACACGAAAAACAAAAAAAAAACTAAAAACCGATCAATAAGGACCATGGCGCGGCCATGCATCGGCAAAAAACAAAAGAAAAAAACCTTAAGAAGTTATTAATAAGAAATTTCACGGAACTGTTTTGTTTGTGCCTCCCCTGGTAATTAAAGGCCCATTTAGGTGCATGATATGTGTTTTCAATAAAACAGGTAGCTATAGCTGTACGTGCACGAACCGAACCGTTTTTTTTCTTTATTTCATTAACTAAACAATAGGATAAAAGATATTAACTAATTTACAGCGTTAAAGGCTAAATAACTTCATAAAATTAAGATCTTTCAACGAAAATTAAATAGGTGGCCTTCCCGATCTCCGGATTTGAGTCCCATTAAGTTTTTCCTTTACAGCGGCAACTTAAAGACAAAAACGTCTTAAAATAAGCCATAAACTTTTTAAAACCCTACTTTATCCAGGTAATGTATTAACCTAAAACTTTTTCTGATAAAGTAATATGCACCAAACAAAGTAAACTACTTACAGGAACAACAGGGCATTGTTGAGCTCAATAAAGCAGACTATGACGTTTAAAATTTTTTACTTTTAAAATTACTTGGGCGTATCGGATGACTTAATCGATGCATCTTCATTATCGAAGTAAAAAGCCATGAGGCCAACGAATGGACTGGAAAAAACTCATTTGTTATATGGAAGATTATTTTATCGGAAATTATTAGAAAATGGGAGTTGAAAGAGACTTTTTTAAAGAAAATACAATAATTTATCATCGTCAAACAGTGTAAGTAAATATCTTAACAATGGTTATTACTGTACCAAGTGCGTAAAATAACACTTTTACGCCCGCTGCTGAAAGTTGTTGCTCAAGCTGTGCCGCGGCAACAGTCAGCTAAGGACGTGTGCATTCGGAAATGCAAACAATATTTTTTGTAGAACTGAAATTAATAACTAGGCATTTTCTAAAGATATTTTTTTAAATTTTTGTTAACGCTGGTATATCGGATTCTGTGGCTGATGCTACTGTCAAGCTTAAGTCAAATTGATTCAACTTCAAGTTACAAAAAAAAATAATTATATGTTTATGTGGAACAATAACGAAGTTATGATAGGGAGAAAATACGCTGAAACCTTTTGTGTAATATACACAGTACGTGGGTTAGACCGAAAGTGGGCCTGGCGCCAGATTGATAGTACATACTGCCAAAAATTAACAAAAATTAAGGGGTGTTAAATCTGGTCATCGTGCTGACCATTTGTAAAATTTATAAAAATTCTAGTTGTTTGGGGTAATTTAGGAAAAAATAATACATTGAATTAATTGTTGGGTCTTAAACAAACAACAAAATGTCAAACTTGTGTTTAGTCACAATAAGCTTGAGTAATTACCAAAATTATTTTAAATTAACAACGAGGACCAGTAGCTTCGAGAATGATTTTTACAAATGATACCACTTAGCTTTATGCAAATTGGCAGTCTAGCATAAACACAGCTGGGATGGTGTACTACGTTCGAGGATTTTTTATTTCGAGTAATTCTTAGTTTACCAGGAAATAAAAATATTTTATTTAGTACAGTGACCAGTTAAGACAAGAATTGCGAAAATCATTGGATTTGTTGAAAATTGAAATTAAAGTTAAATTGTCTTTTTTTTAGATTTAAGACCATACACGAAGATTTGGACATACCAATAATATGAACAGTAGTCTTTTCCTAAATTGTTAGACAATATTAGGGTTTCAATAACACTAACATTTTGGTCTTCCATTGTCTTTATTTGTTAATTTTTACACAACGTTTCGGTTAGTGATGTATCTCCAACCGTTTTCAAGTGATAACTAAAATTTTATTTTTAAAAGCAACGACTTACATACTATCCTTTGTTCACCAAAGCTTTACCGACTTTTCACGGTTCAGCAACGGCTGTCAAATATTCGGAATATCGATACCAGGCTTGCTAAATAAATTTTGGTTTTTTACAATTATTACAGCTTCTTTAAATTTTCTCTTCTTCCAGAGGGCACTTGTCTTAAACTTTCTATTAAATTTAACGTCTTTTCAGTTGTCCACATATTACTATACTTTTTTTTAAGTAGACACTACCTACTTAAAGTAAAAACTAACCTCAAAAATTTGAATAAAGTTTTCCGATTAACAGAAAACAATGTATCTTGATTCTAAACCCGTACAAACCGGCCGATATTTTTTATTTTAAACGGTAACCAAGCAACTCGGCGGTTCCTTTAATAAAATGCCGCCCGACTTAAGAGATGAAGGAACTAACAAAGTGGGAAGTTCTGGGCTCTCAAGCTAGACTGTAAAAGAATGCAAAGAAGCAAAAACGACACTGGCTAACTATATATTGTCATCCAAACTATACGTGTATGCAAAATTTGATCCTAACAAACATACAAACATACATACATACATACAAACATTGCAAGTTAAATAAAAGCTTCTACTTGTAAAATGCACCTTTTTAAGCTCTATGAGGTTTCCAACAAAGTTAAGTAAAAATCCCTTTTACTACTTCTTCTAGAAATCTTGGACGAGATGTGTTAAATTAGAGATTTAATCATACAAAAATCAAGGGATGCCAAATCCGAAAGTCGTGCAGAATATGCAATAAAAAGAATAAAACTTTCATGTCTGCCGGTAAAATTATAGACATCCTGTAACGCAGCTTGTTTCAAAGAAACACCCTTATAAATAATTAATAAAATAAATCTAAATAAAAAACAACGTAGACATAATGTCTGATTAAAACTTACAAAGTAAAATAATTGCCTGGTAAAGCTCGATTTACATTTTAAATTTAGATAAGCGACAGCTATTCGAATTGAGGTGATTTGTTTGCCGGAATCTAGATCAACAGCACAGTCAATATTATTAAAATTGAGTGTGGATATATGGAAATGGTACTACGCATCAAATAAACAATATTTAATTAATTCAGATGAATTTTAAAAAACCCATAAAAGGTTAGAGAGAAATTTTCGTTTGAATAAAGAATCCGTTTATTAAAAATATTTATAATCAACAACAATGATTTTTTAGAGCTACTCTACTCTTGAGTCAAGTAAATGCTCGAACTGTACTCCATTGACTTCCTGACAGGAAGCAAGCCGCAACTCAAACTCTTTTAAAATGAAGAGGCACGCCATCCTGTTACAACTCAAGAAAATCCTCAGGAATATTTGGGTTCTTAACATTTGGCAACCAACAGCATAAGGCCCCTAAAAAATCCAAGTATCGTTAACCTGTTAGCGTACCATCGAAGATATACGGTTTTATGACTCTGCCCCTCACAATACCAATTATTAACACATTGTTTATACTGGGTATGACCTTCAACAGCTGAGTGTGGATTGGTGTAAGACCAGTAGCAATAATTTTGTCTATTCACCATCGTATAGCAAATATTCATTAAGGTTTCACAAAACTCTAAGCGACGATCTCCATCATCTTCGTTGAGCTGTTGAGCTCATGAATTAATTGAATTTTGTATGGGTGATATTTTTTTTCAAAATCCTTTTTACAGATAATTTTGAAAAACATTGTTAATAAACTCTAAGTAGAGAAGCTGATAATGTAGGTTTACCTTCTTTGCACATAAAACTGGGGTTTTTAAAATTTTTGTAAAAATTTTTAATAGAGAATAAAAACCGAGAACTCTTTAAAAACGAACATTTTGAAACTACACTTTCGGCAAAAGAAGATAAGGCGGTGACTGCCTTCAAAAGCGTATTTCGCATCTTCACATAATTCGACAGTCCACAAATAATGAGTTAAAATACCCTTCTAAAAAGAAATCAAAGGGGATCAGATCTCGGAGATCGTGCCGGCCATGTCTAACGAAATGGCAAAAATAAATAAAAATAATAAAACTACGCTAGTATTCAGCATGAACGACGAAGTTGAAGACCAAATAAATTATGAAAAAGCACAAAGAGAAATAATGCAATCAGCAAATCCGCATATAACATTGCACCGGTAAGGTTCCGTTCCCAGTAAGTAAGTGAAACAGGCGTTGATGGGCCCTCGCTTAATCTGGTTAGGGGCTATTTGTGCTGCCTCTGAAACAAATAAGCAATTAGGTTGCGTATACAATATGATTTATTTTACTCCTACGCCTCGAAGTTCTGTGTATCTCCAACGTATTAAAACCTGTAAATTGGTAGAAGAGACATACAGGATGAACCTTGTTCGTTGGCTGGTATTACATGATTGTTATTCTATTCATTTCATAGGAAAATTGATGGAAGTGGCACAAAAATAAAAAATTGGGGTGTCTAGATCTGGTAATCGAGAGGGCCGTAGATGAGTACAAGATGTAATATTGTCTCTAACAGCTTCCTAGGAAAACTAATCTATTTTTCTTCAACTAAAGGTCGAAAAATAT
This sequence comes from Listronotus oregonensis, assembly GCA_019359885.1. NCBI lineage: Eukaryota > Metazoa > Arthropoda > Insecta > Coleoptera > Curculionidae > Listronotus > Listronotus oregonensis. Next base: position 6,958 of record JAHBCN010003336.1, on the reverse strand, counting down.
GAAAATGATGCCCTGAAATATTAAAAGCTTCTATAAATCTAACTCGTTTTCTTTTTTAAAAATAGCTGTACCATTTTATAAACACGTGTAGTTTGATGTAAATCTATCAACTTTTTCGTATATTTACAAGGCAATAGAAGACTGGGTTGCTGAATGAAAACGTGGTCGTACAAGTTTGAAAGACGTTTTTGGATAAGACCTGAATCTACACCATAACCCAGGATCAAAACAAGAGGCCAAGGAGTGGTGTGAACTCAGTACATCGACTTCAAAGCGAGTTAGAGTCAAGAAATCGGCTAAGAAGATGTTAGCAACAGTTTTTTGGTACGCAAAAGGAATGTTGTTCGTGGATTACTTCCGAAGTAGTAAATAATAAACTTAGATTATTATTGTATTCTTTTGGACCAGATGGACCCAGATACGGTTCCCAAATGATATTAAAAAATAGAAATAATTACTAGAGAATAAATCTGGTTATCGAGGAGGACAATTACTTAAGATTTACATAAAATTTGCCAAAAATAACCTTAATCTATTTTGTGATGCAGGTACGTAAATTTTAAGCCAACCCTGGGCAGGTTTTTCCCCGAATAATCAACCCGAACAATAATTAAAAAGCTGGTTTGGTTAATTACCGGCCCATAAATAACGCTTTAAACGCGGTTTTAACACCGAAAGTAAATGTCACGCCTGCTTTTGTGTTTCTTCTTCTCATTTTTTTCTCCGTGTTTTTTTTGTTTCGTTTATATTAATCCGACCACGGTACAATGCACCAGATTAAACAAAAGAATAACGCAAGAAGTCGTAAACGTCACTCTGATCGATTGTTTTTAATGATCGTCCAGTTACGAGTTAAGGGGAGAGTGGTCACGTATTAATACGTGTATAATATGTTTTAAGAACGCTGCTTGTGGAAGGTTCGGGGCTTTTCCAAATAGACTTTAAAGGGATGCACTTCATGTTGTTCTGGTTACCCATAAAAATATCTTAAAAGGACACAGATCCTCTAGAACTCGTCGAAGGGAAAGGTTTATGATGAGAGTGGGGTCATTAATAAGAAGGATCGCTCTTGTTTGAAGGTATTCTTCAGATATGGGAATAGTATTTCAAGTTAAGTATGATTTGCGATTTAAGGGATTGGAATTCGTAAATTGCGCCGTTTTCGAGTAAAAATATTAAATCTCCAGTTGCTGTTGTTGTTCTTAGTTTAAAATAAAGTTTTATACCGCCCATTTGTACTGCTGACTTTCTACTGCAGACATGTATTTAATTTTTTTACTGAATTGAATTATTCAATTAAATGTAATTGCAAAATTACCAAATTTTCGGTGCAGGTAACAGACACCAGCGACCAGCAAACAATTTGTTATAAGGCTTTGTCATATCTGACCAAGGAAGTTTAAAGGTGTATGGAAGCCAATACTGTAGAACAAAATTGTCCAAACGTGCAGGGCAGCGGGAATAGGGGGATGGGCCCGCGGAGTTTGCGCAATGAATACTAGGTCAGGGCCGGACTTTCATAATTCTTTGTTACTATCTATAACGTTGAAATTATCAAATGTCAAATTCAAGCATTCACTGTATTTTTTTTTATTTTTTGCGCAAAATTGTTGGTTATTAAACGATACTATCATAGAATATTTAAAATTATTGTGTAATATTGGATTTTATATCATCTGATATAATATGGAAAGAAGCCTTCTATTTAAATGGTCGATATTTTTGTGAGTTTTGTATTTTTACCAAAAATCTTTGTAAATAAATAAAACAAGATTTTTTAAAATAAATTTCAAACATTGTATGATAGTTTCATGTACTTATCACCATTTTTGTGATAAAAGAAGGGCAAGATAGTGTAAATGAGTTTAATCTAATCCTAAGATTCTGGTTGTACATTAAAAAGTGAAAATTTTTATAACTGCTTTTAGGCATATACTTTTCACTAATAACAAACATTCATGAGACAGAATAACAGTGGTTAAAAATGTTTAGTAACCTTTGGTACCTAGGTATCCATTGTAACAGTATCCGTTAAATATTATGTGTCTACAGTATCTCGAGCTTAAAAAGTTTATAATGTAAGTTTAAGAAACCAAAAATCTAATTTCTTTTTAAATAAATGCAGAAAAAGCAAAAAGGAACTTTAGCATAAAATTGTACTTTCTTTCATTCAATTAGAGGGACCTGTATATATTAAGATTTGCCTGGTCTGCCCAGTAATTAATAATTTTGATCCTTTAAAAGAATGTATTAAATTATTAAATGAAATAAAAGTACCTAAATGTAAACCCTATTTCTTTTTAATAATCCACAGAAATACAAAAACAATGTGGAAATCATCTAAAGGATAGTTAAGATTGCCTTACTTTTCTCACTGCTGCTTTCATTATTTTATTATTCATAACTGATATATTATTATTTTTTCGGTTACCTAACGTTACGTCTCATAAGAAGCACCTAATTTAAATATAAGAAATACTTTTTTTTTTTTTTTGCTTTGGTTGGCTTTGCACAGGAATGCATACAGCCACTACATTTAACGTATTATATTTAAGTTTTTTTTTTTTAACCAAATAATTATTTAATGAGTATCTGTATAAGAATCTATACGATAAATATTCGTATACACGAATTATTATATCTTAAAACCATTTACAATATATAAAAGGGGGTTAAAAAGACATACATTTTAAATAAGCCCAAATTGGGAACTGCTTGCGAAGAATCAAAAACATGCATGACAAGGGCACCCCGCTTCACGCCATAGTGGTCTATCTAGGCGACTTTGATAAAATTAACACAAACAGAGGGTAATCGACCGGGGTAAAGGGATTCAAAAAATAAAAATTTTTGGGGGTTTCGAGTCCCTACAGCTTTCTCACACACATCTTTACAAAACAAAGAAATACATTATAAACCCTTTTGTCTTCTCGTATCATATAGACTAATGATTGAAAATTCATCGGTAGTAATTTATATTTAGCTAACTCAGTTTAATAAAAAGTTGGGGAACATTCTTATTCTGTTCACACTCAACACCAGTGGTCCCCATCATCTTTTGCCATTACAGTTACATTTATCGGTATCAGAGAGGCCCATTTTTGGGGAACATATATTTAATGTTGCCATGTCCAGTAACTGCTCGGAAAAGGGTAACATAACAGTTTCCTTTTTAATTTTTCATATTTTATTAAAAAAGGTTTGGAACAAGGTTGGGATATGTTCGAGTGTATCTATTTATGTTCTGGCGTGCATAGCTCTGATACATATTACGCCAAAATGTATATATTTTCTTTTATAATCGGAAAAGTATCATAAAATTGTATTCCAGAGACATTAATATTACTGTTAATGGCTTCTCTAGCCAACCTATCAACATGTTCATTGCCTTGGATACCAGAGTGCCCTTTAGTCCAAAAAAAAGAATGTCTACTTTTTTTTTCCCTTTTAAGGATAGTTATTCTTTGAAAAATTTCAAAAACCAATGGTTTTTGAAAATATTTTTATGATTACTAATTGCCTTAAGAGACGACATTGAATCTGAAAGGATAGTATATTTATCTGCCCTCCCATGTTGGGAAATGTACTCCAGTGCCTGTAGTATAGCATACATCTCGGCTTTTAAAAAACTGGCATTATCATGGATTTAAAAAACATTTAGAAACATTATCCAGGGGGAAAAATAAAAAAAAACCCCCCCGGGGGGTTTTTTTGATCCATCGGTATATATTGTATAATTAAAAAAAATTTTTTAAAATATCCTTGACTATATTGTTATTTACTTAATACATTCAGTGTACTGGGGATATACTACTGTTGTGTTACATAAAATGTTTTTATATGTATCCAAAAAAAAGGGAGTTTGTCATAGATAAAAAAAATCCTTTTTTCAATTGCGATAATTCAACAAAGGCATCTGCTAGTGGCGGAGAGTTTTTGTGTCTCCAAAATTTAAGAGTTAGGTTTTCTGTAGCTAGCTTACCCACCTTGTTTATAAGATAATCATTAGTAACATAAACATTTTTAATAAGAAATTTCTTTGCTAAATATGCTCGTCTTAGAGACAATGGAGCTTCCCCGGTTTCAGCCAAAAGTGCTTGCCCCGGCGTGGAAAAAAAATGCACCATTAACTATACGAAGGGCTCTATATTGTAAACGGTCAATCTTCTCAAGCCGGTTTTTTTGGTAGCGCTGCCATAAAATATTAAAAAAAAATCAATAAGGGACCTAGTTTTGCCCTATAAAACAGTAATGCCGTTTTAGGGTCACCCCCCAATGACGTTTGGTAGTGGCCTTTAATAAATTTAAACTTTTATCACCCCTAGTCACAATAGAGTTAATTTGGTCTTCCCACGTCAATTTTTGATTAGCACAAGTATCCTACGCGTAACGGCCATTTTCCAAGTCACAAAATTTTTTGACATATGACAGGTGACAGATGACATTTGACATTTGACAGGTGATTTTTGACAGATAGTATTGGCCCCCCCCCTAAATAACGCGTCACACAAAAGATTCCTAAATATTTAATTTTTACGTCAGAGATATTAAGATGATGTTTCCCCCGGGGGACGGAGGATGGTAAACTCTCATTTTCCCCCCTACTACAATGATCAATTTACTATGGGGTTTCCCCGCCCAAAATTCCCAATTGATCAATTTCGGCGATTTTTAAACAGCTGTAGCCCTTTTTTATTGTTAAAGATGGCGTCATGCGGTTTTCGCTATTCGATAGGTACAACGTTTGGCAATTTTTAAAAAAAATTTTAAACCCTCGTCTTAGACTCATCATCAGGGTTAAATAACGATTTTAGTCGATAGTGCCCGAACGGTATAACCTAAAATTTCCAAGTTTGCGCAAATTAATATTAGGTCTTAGCACAAGTATCCTACGCGTAACGGCCATTTTCCAAGTCACATAACTTTTGACATATGACAGGTGACAGATGACATTTGACAGGTGACATTTGACATTTGACAGATAGTATTGGCCACGCCCTAAATAACGCGTCACACAAGATTCCTAAATATTTAATTACGTCAGAGATATTAAGATGATAAGCTCCCCCGGGGGACGGAGGATGGTAAACTCTCATATTCTCCCTACTACAATGATCAATTTACTATAGGGTTACCGTCCTAATCTCTAATTGATCAATTTCGGCGATTTTTAAACAGCTGTAGCGCCTTTATTGTTAAAGATGGCGTCATGCGGTTTTCGCTATTCGATAGGTACAACGTTTCGCAATTTTTAAAAAAAATTTAAACCGCTCGTCTTAGACTCATCATGGGGGTTAAATAACGATTTTAGTCGATAGTGCCCGAACGGTATAACCTAAAATTTGGGTTTGCGCAAATTAATATTGGGTTTTTTAGCAAAGGGGTATCCTACGGGTAAGGCCCCTTTTCCGTTCACATAACTTTTGACATATGACAGGTGACAGATGACATTTGACAGGTACATTTGACATTTGACAGATAGTATTGGCCACGCCCTAAATAAGGGTCACACAAGATTCCAAAATTTTTTTAATTACGCCAGAGATATTAAGATGATAAGCCCCCGGGGGACGGAGGATGGTAAACTCTCATATTCTCCCTACTAAAAAACCAATGTATTCGAATCCTGCTGGGTGGGGGTTTTTTTTTTATTTTTTTATTAGTTCCTCAGGTGTTTTACAACTATACATGGTTTACCAATATTATTAATGACAGTTAAACGACCTTATTACTACTTTTTTCCTTTTTTCTATGATGCCCCGGGGCTGGCGTAATACTCAGGATCCTATACATTCATTTCCCTTTTTAAAATTTTAATATTCCCCTATAGCTCAGTGGTAGAGCTCTAGACTTTTTAAACACTAGGACGGCGGTTCAAATCCTGCTAGGTGACGACATTTTTTAATTTAATTAATTTAAATTCTCTTCTACTAAACATTTTTTTTAACTTAATAATTAATACTCCCCGATGGCCCAGTGGTTGAGCTCTTTTTTTTTTAAGCACTAGGACGGCGGTTCAAATCCTCCGAATCCTTCAGGACTTTTTTTTTTTTTTTCCAAAATTACTCAAGGCCCCCGATGAGTTCATATTTCATAATCTTGGTCTGCGCCATAATCTAAAGTCAAGCAACATCGGGCGTAGTTACTACTTAGATGGGCGACCGCAGATGGGTGACCGCTTGGCACTTGGTGCTAGACCGGAAGTAAATGCAAATCGGACCTTAAAATTCTCCCATAAGAAATACATGGGAAAATGATGGATTTTGCGGCCGTACCGGCATAGCATATCTACTTAAAAACTAAAACGATGAACGTAAAGCGTAACAGTTTCATCGTTTTAGTTTTTAAGTGTTGGTTTTTATCTTTATTTTGAATTTTTTAAATCTTATTTAGATAGTGTAAGTTTACGAAAAAAGGAAAAAAGGATGTAACTTTTATATTTGTTTCTTTTTTAATTAATTTTTTCTTTTGTTTTTTTTTTTCCCAAATTTTATATATAAAGACATTAAGAACATCTTATTGTTCTAGATTCTGATGATGGTTTAATTGGAAATAAACCGAAACGTCAAAGAAATGTTTTAATTTTATTTCAAAATTTTTTTTAAAAAAGACCGAAAAACCCAGGGGGAAATTAAAAAATTATTATATATATATATATATATATATATATATATATATATATATATATATATATATATATATATATATATATATATATATAAAGGGGGGCCCAAAATTAACGCAAGATTTGAATTAAATAGAAAACACCGTTTTTAGTCTTTTGTTTTTTTTTTTTTTGACTCATAAAGTACATAGGATAGGGTTATGTATGGAATAACACATCGGGCAAATGGCCTCCACGGCTTTGCATGCACATTTCGCACTCTTTGTCGAAATTTTCCATGACCATTCTGCATAAATGTGGCTGAATATATATATATATATATATATATATATA